>MBFL02000327.1:0-39008 GCA_001696595.2 Aspergillus hancockii | reverse complement strand
CCCCCAACAAGATAATATTTTCCTTGCCATTTCCTTACTCTTTTAAAATACGCAGCTCCTAAGTAATTTAGCCTAAGGAGATCGTTGGACTCTGCCGTTTGCGGCCAGAACTTGGTGGTTCTCATTGTTCCATTGTTTTATTTATCTACTTCCGGGCATATTTCTAATGAAAGACGCTTTTTTAAGCGTCTTTATGTAAGGCTCCATGTTTTCGAGATGTTTCTAGGTTTCTAGATAGTTCAATTGATTCTAATTGCTTCGTTGTTTTGCCTCTGGCTGCAGATTTCAACATAAATTGGGTCAGCCGCCTCGTTCAACTTTTCTGGAGTTCTAGCTTGATTTTATATAAACTCGGCCACGGCTTAGGTAGAATATCTTGGCAGTGGTTCTACCGTTTACTATGCATAGGTCCTGAAAATTTCTAGATAACCAAAATCATCACAAGCACCATATTCTCACAGCACTAGAGGTGAAGTCATGGAAAGGGTCAAGACCAAAAGACTACCACAGTTCAGATTTACTCTAGCATAATACCTAGAAGTCTCCGAAATGAGCCGGCCCAAAGGGGAAAATGATTATTCGGCCCGGATAAATAGACGGTCCGTGCGTATTCCTGACCGCCTGCCTAAAAATTACTACATACAGAGAATAATACACTTGATTAGGAAGGGGGTATCCATACACCCCACAACTTGTGCAAGCCTCTAGTAAGAAAATAAAACAAAAAGAAAAATGTGTAAGAAGTATCTCCGAGGCCCTGACAAGTTCTCCATGGCCAGTGAAGGGATTCAATCGAAATTGCGACTGGCGGTTGCAGGGCAAGGGAAGAGCCTCGGTTTCTGCGTGGCAGAACAAGGTGGGCGGTGGGCGGTATATTTGTGTGTCGTCGTAACATTTCGTTCCGAGTTAGCACTTCTAGCATCCTTCCATTCCTAAAGGGGGAAAGTACGTCGGAGAGCCGAGCGGTCTATAAGACTCCTAAAGCATAGGACGTCCACGGGTGTCCGTGTGCTTTGGAATATTAAATAGAGATATTGGGGTCGAACGGGAGTTGGATCGTGACCATCTCTGGTGGTGTAGTCGTCGCATTGGTCCATGTGACCAGTCATGCCCTAGACTGCTCTGCGTGGAGACAAGAGAGACGAGGAGGGGGTTCTCAGCGGTGTCTCTGCATCTCGGGCGATCGGTGTCCAGCGGTGTGTTCCCCAGGCTTAAGGGAAACGGATCAAGTAAAGGCGAGAATCGTATGCGCGGTCTCGCTCGAATAAAACGACTCGACAAAGGCTTTTACGGCATTATCTACGCTGACAATATCATAAGTTGGGATCCTGAGCTTTCCCTCCTTGACCCATTCCTGCATACGCTCCTGATGAAGCTCGCCCCATTTCTTCCCGAAGCTGGGATCAGACAGCGAGAATCCCCGAATCGTGAGTCTTTTCAAGACTGTATTGTGTAGAAACATGCCGATGATCGGGTCCAAGACGGTTTGTTCTGCTATCGTGCCGTAGAACATGACCCGGCCGTATCGTCTCATTGAAGCGAACGCGGCGTTTAGATGTCTGCTGCCGAGCAGATCATAGTGCGTATCAAGGCCGCCGATATTGAGTCGCGACATCCAGCTCATATTATCATAGTATATGTCGATACCATTGGGCAGGAGACGAGGGAGAGCGTCGTATGGGCTTTCTTTAGCGTAATTGAACCCGCCATCAAAACCAAGCTCCGAGACGATGAAGTCGAGCTTCTCATCAGACTCCACACTCCCGAACACTTGGAGCCCCTCGAGTTTCGCCATTTGGCCAACAAGCTGTCCGATCTCGTCACTGGCGCCAGCGATAAGGATAGTCTCACCTTTCTGCGGTCTGCCGATTTCGTATAGGGAGGAAAACGCGGAAAGACCCGGAACGCCCAGGACGCTGAGGAATAATCGGAGGTCATCGAACTCGCAGGGATTTTCCAAGTGCTTCAAACGGGGAACATCTTCGGTTTTGATGACTATGTATTGCTGAACGGGTAGACGACCGATAACAATATCCCCCGCTTGGAACTGCTCATTATTCGATTTGAGGACTTTCGCGATGCTCATCGTCTCAACGGGTCTCGGCCCGCGTACATCGGTCGTGTCATGCGAGGAACTGGCAAGGTCTCGTTTGAAGAGGTCGTAGGTCGCATAGAGCAGCCGTACCATCACTTCGTTTTCCGCTATTGGTTGTGTCGCGTCATAGGGCACGGTCTCGAGGGTGACTTGTTCACCCGCGACGAGATATCCGGAGTCGATATTCTTGATGACAAGGACCTTGTTTCCCAAATCGCCGTCCATCGTTGGGGTTTACCTTCACGGAACCAGGAAGATCGTGTTAAAGTGAGGTCGACGGCAATCCCAGATGCATGGCGACGCGCTGTATATACGTCAAAAAGTTCGCGACAGGCTGGTATGGCCGTTATGATCAAATTGCGCGGAGCATGGGGAAAGTTGACATATTTCGAGCCTGAACACAAATAATCGCAGTCAGTTAGGAGTAGTGGGGTGCTGACGACGGTCAATGAGGGGCAACCCTAACTATTTATTCCTATAGTGCGCCGTTGATCAATGGTCCGGTGGAGCAGGTGAGACACCATTTCATGATCAGCAAATCCGGATCAAGAGGGTTCAATAGGGACCCATTTTAAATCTTTCGGCCGGCAGAATCATATGAACTGTATGGGAAGGTTTCTCAATGTAGTTAATTGACCCCTCTCGCTACTTGCTAAGAGGTATTGGGAAGGGCGTGCTAATATTGCTTAGGGTTGATATACAGCAACAGGCGATGGGCAACTGGCGTAGTCAGCAAATTGGTATCAAAATTGAATCCCGTGGTGTGCTCATTTTTCTGTTGGCTCTCCCTGCCCCCATTGGCTGATCGGTCTCACCGCTTTAGGTGTGTTGTTGCCCAGGGGTGGTCATCCCATATCCCACCGCCTTCCCCTTTCCGTTGTTTAATTGTCCTTTGCCGACACTTCTATATATAGCATCTCTCCTTCTCTCTCCACAATTAACTGTCATATCCTTTGCATCTCAAATAAACTATTAACCCGCTTAATTATGCCAAGCTCCGAGAATAGACCAATCTATTGCTATATAAGTGTCTGAAATGGTATGCATAGCCGCCTGTTCAGGGACCTTCCCGAATATCCCGTGCAGGGTACGTATTCAGGTGGATCTGTGTGATAGTTGACAAGCAGTTGCCGGGCCTTGTTTACCTGATATAAACCCAGATTCGTCCTGATTCGTCCCTGATTATAAGATTCATTAGTGCATGGCGGTTGAGGACGGGAAGTATTGCTAAACAAAGTACTCCGTGTCACGAACGGCGTCTTTGTCCACTATTTGACTCCTATTTTTAGCTGAATATCCAGAAGTTTCATCTCAGCTATATTGGTGATGCGGAAGAGTGTTTAGTCTGAAGTTCATATGCCAAAAGATCCAAAAGGAAATCAATTAAGATCAGCCCATTCAGGAACCTTGACCACCGAGGTCTGTTTGCGATTGTATATCGCAACGCGGCCGGATTCAATAGATGAGAACAGTGACATCTTGGGCGTCGAGATAGAACGATTTGAAATACTCGCAAGGACATGAAAAGACTTCAGCCTCATGTCTCCACCTGCGTGATACAGCATCGTCGGTTGGAACTGCCTCTGTTGATGGGAGTGGTGGGTTGTAGTCCAACATATGGGGCGGATTTCAATCCTTTCTTCACAAGCCGGTTCACGATGCCCTCAACGAGAGCAATGTTCTCCACCTGTGTGAATGGTTTCGCTTTAAAGGTGCGGTATGCCGTCTGCAGAGGAAGCAAGGTTGATCCAGGGCCAAAAAGTTTTATATCGTCTTGCAGTAGGAAAATTCCATACATTGACAGATCTGTTGTGCAAGTACCTGAACGTGTTCCTGGACAGTAGCTACATCAAACTGGCTCTGTGCCGTGCCCCCGTCAACAAACATGGGATGAAACCATGTTTGGATCCTCGCCAGCTCACATAGGGTGATAATACGGAACGACCAAAAGTGAGTAAAGAGGTTCACCATCGTAATGTTTGGAAACCCAATACGGGGACTTCGACTGGTCGAGCTGCCGGTCTGCTGTAACTCGAGGGGATTGAACTCAGTAACAGAGGACTTTCAAATTTTCTTGTAGAGACGCTTCCCAGCTGTCTAAGCCAGGCACCATGCAAGCAAAGTGGTTGCACAGATCAACGACACCCGACACAATAAGTGGTTGAGAATACTCAAAGAGCTGATCACCTTACTGTAGAAGCGAAGGCAGCATGGTAACTTGGCTCATAAGGTCCTGGATGGCAGATGGAAGAGAGATCGAAAACGGTAAGAGCATCCATTTTCCGAGGCTAGAAAGGTCGTTCGGCGGGCCTGGATAGCTTGAATGGCCTGAAGATTATTGTTGAAGAATAGACAGCAAGAGACGGGAAGACATTTGTTCTTACCTCAAGAGGTCGAACACTAACAAAGAGTTGATAGAAGGCGCCAGACTTGTACCTCTCGGGCCCCATAAGCATGCATGTCTCATCGTCCACTCATGAAACCCCGTGCATCCATGTCGCAGCCTATAACCTGCTTACAAGTCCAGACAGGACACTGTCACAATTTGTAAGGCGCTAGGAAAGACAAGGGAGTCAACTGGTTCTACCAACTAGTGTTCTGTATTCCAACCGCGACTAGTGAGAGCGCATTCTGAGCCGGCTCCGGCCAGTATCTTAGCCTTCTGTTCACCGCTTGTTCCGTACCTTTGAACAAGCGTTGTACTCAGAAAAAATGTCACAAATTGATGAGAATACCTTCAACTCGCTGCTCATTTCAACCGCAACCTCCCACGCCCGCCACAATGGCTCCAGAGCCGACGAGTGTATTGCACACTGTATCTACAGTCTGCGCCATGACATTTCTATTGATTCTCCCTGTCCGACTTTGGAAGCTTCGTAACTCTAAAATTAGCCACACTCCAACCTGGCAAGGACACTTCAAGGCCGTCAGTATCCCTTCTCTCCAAGGTTTTGAGTTCTATAGCTCACAAGAAGAACGGCCTTAGTGTCTTGGGGTATTGCTTTCGCTCATATTGTCCTCATATTGTACGAAGGTTTTTTCAAGCTTGGATGTTCAGCATAAAGCCATTTTTTTGACCTCACTTTTCGCTTCTATACCTGCTGCCCTGGGCCTGAGTGTGCTTCTGTTCCAGGAGCAACAGCGGTCTCGAAGGCCTTCAGATCTCGCTACACTATACCTTCTCTCATCTATACTGTGTGATGCCGTCCACTTGGCTACGCCTTCAAAGATCGCTAGATACGCGAATATCTCGCGTCCGGTCCTTCTTCGTTGCTGCATGCACTCGGCACTCCTGGTACTTGAATGTTGCGCCAAGGGGCGCCCAGCATTCAGTGAGCTCAACAAACAACAATCTCCAGAGGAACTCTATGGTGTCTTGGGTAGGGTTCTTTTCACGTGGATAAATCCAATTCTTCTTCAAGGGTACAGGGGCATCCTCGTCAACCAAGATTCACCACCCCTTGGTCAAGACATGAAGCCAGAGCTCACACGAAAGGCAATACTGCAGGCATGGTCTCAGCGAGGTTAGTCAGGAATCTCAAATCACTTACCGTCCTACTTCTCACAAGACTAGCCAAGCCTGAAACCAAGAAGAGTTTGCCTATCGCTTTGATGAGATGTCTGTGGAAACCATTTCTCGCCGCTGTTATGCCTCGATTATTCTTGATACTCTTCCGCTATTCTCAGCCTACCTTGATCAAAGAGTGTATCAGATACGCTGTGGCATATCCTGCCGGTGCAGAAAGCAGCCATGGATACTGGCTCATTGTCTCAGCCGTGTTCATCTATGTTTCCCTTGCTGTAAGGTCTGATCGTCGGTCTTTCCTGCTTTGCGCTAACATTCCACTCAAGCTGTCAACCGCTGTGTACCAACACTCTATAAACAAGCTGAAACTTATGACTAGGAGTGCCCTCGTGGGGCTTATCCATGACAAGACCATGAAGTCCCCCAGCATTGCTTATGATGACGGTGAAGCCACCACACTCATGAGTACTGATGCAGATAGTCTCGATGGGATCGCCGAAATGGTCCACGAAACATGGGCCCAAGTCATCGAAGTGCTAATTGGTATTGGACTTCTCGCTAGTGAGGTTGGTTGGATCTGGCCTCTTCCTCTCTTTTTGATTTATTGTAAGTATTTTTTTTTGCATGACTTTCTATGTTGATACTGAGACGTGTAGTATGTTCATACATGAGTCGTTTTGTTGCAAAGCATTTACAGCCTCACCAAAAGGCTTGGAGCAACGCAACGCAAAGCCGCATAGCGGCTACCAGCTCCGTGCTAAACGCAATGAAAGATGTCAAAATGCTTGGACTCCAACACAAATTGACCCATCGCATTCAACAACTTCGGGAAGGGGAGCTCTGGGCAGCGTCGAAACTCAGATGGATAATGGTATACTATAACGCCTCAGGTATGCCGGGAGCACTGAATGAAATTGACAGATATGTATAAACTTACGTGAGTATAGCCAACGCCCTCGGGATATACTCTCCAGCTATCACGTTGATTATATTTGCAGTGATGTCAGTTGCTCGTGGCGGCAATCTGGATACAGAAACTGCCTTCACTACCATGGCCATCTTGAGCATGGTTACACATCCTGCAAACATGATAATGACTATTATGCCACGCCGCTGTGGCAGCATTCTCTGGATTTGAACGAATCCAAGCATTTTTGCTCCGGCGATCTGTACAGGCTCATCGTGGAACATTGCCGAAAGGTACTATGAACAGTTTGTCTTGGGACCCGGCATCTGGCAATTTTAGCACTGCTATTCAAATCCAGCAACTAAGGATTGGCCATAAAAAGCTTGTCTTGGAGCATATCGACATTGAAGTAGCCGCTGGATCACTTACTATAATATCTGGTCCTACTGGTAGCGGCAAATCCACTTTGTTGCGCGCTATACTTGGAGAAGTAGTCCCTGTCCAAGGGTCAATCAGCCTGTCAACGCGACAGATAGCCTATTGTGCCCAGAAAACGTGGCTACCTAATGGTACTATCAAAGAGATTATTTACGGTGCTTCTGACCTTTATAGTGCTCGTGACCAAGATAATGAAAGATGGTATCATGAGGTAACAAGATTGTGTTGCCTTCCTCATGACTTGAATTCCCTTCCTCATGGAGATCGGACACGAATTGGCAGTGGGGGGCTCAATTTGTCTGGAGGACAAAGGCAGCGGGTAGTGAGTTTGTCAAAACTGCTAGGTATGGACTAAGCTCATAATTGATTGTAGGCACTCGCGCGTGCTTTGTTTGCAAGGCGTGATATACTTCTGCTGGACGACACCTTCAGTGGGCTGGATGGCGAAACAGAGCAAGCCATTTTTGATAACCTATTCGGGGTCACAGGCATAATCCGACGGTTGAGGACCACTGTAGTCCTGGTTTCTAATTCGTGTAAGCTCGCCCTTGCTCGGCCTCGATTTTACACCCTAACTCCGGGATAGCTCAGTATTTCCAAGCTGCGGATCATATCGTAGTTCTTGGAGACCATCGAATCATAGATCAAGGGAATTGGCAGAACATCAAGACCAAAGCTGCATCCATAGCAAAGTTCTCTTCCAGCCATCACACCAAAGTCAACAGCGCCGTCCTCTCTGCGAAGTTTGATGAACTCAGTGCACAACTGCGAGCAAAAGACGAGACCGAAATAGACCTAGCACGACAGACTGGAGATCCCGCTCTATATGGTAATTCGCTCTCATATTTATGGACGCGGCTAATATGACCGTAGGTTATTATCTGACTTTCATTGATTTTGAAAACATCTTTTTCCTTGTCACCAGCACTGTATTATATGCTTTCTTCATCACTATACCCCAGTACTGGCTTCGGTTGTGGACAGAGTTAGGTGGCAGAAACACAGCTTTCTATGTCAGCGGATTTCTCATTCTATCAACCCTGTCGTGGATCTCAACCAGCGCTCAGATGTGGTAAGTTTCCACGCTGTCCAACTGTTCGTTATCATTGAAAGTCCAGTAGGTCCATTCTTATCCGACTTGCTCCGCAGTCTGGATCGCGGTTGCATCAACGTCTATTGCACATCATGATGAGGTATATATGCTCTATATTGAAGTCTCTAACGCGGTGATCTAAGAGATGGCTAATCATGAATAGCGCGCCTCTATCGTACTTTTCTAAAACTGATAATGGCTCATCTCTAAACAGGTAAGGGCCTATGCTCGATGGTCTGGTAATGCTAATGATTTTTAGATTTAGTCAAGACATCCAGCTTATTGATAAGCAGTTGCCATCAGCTCTTCAAACTGTTCTAACTCGTATGTATTAGATTTCCCTCTTCCAGAAAGGTCTTTAGGTGATAACGCTGCCAGAAATCTTCAAGCTCCTCATGCAGATCATACTTCTTTGCATGGCCGAAAAATGGCTCTCAATGTCGTTACCGGCCTGTATGCTCTTGGTGTATGTCGTGCAAAAGGTTTATCTTCGGACCTCGAGACAACTCCGATTTTTGGAGCTTGAGTCCCGCGCAGGGGTCTTCTTGAATTTCTTGGAATGCGTAGGTATTCAAACGCCGACGATTTTGCCCAGCTGATCTTGCTTTGCCAGGTCGAGGGCCTCGAAACCATACGGTCGTTTGGTTGGTCCAGGACTGCAATTCAGGACAACATCCGAAGCGTCGATAACTCCCAACGACCAGAGTTCCTCCTTCTGTGTCTCCAGAGGTGGCTCAACCTCGTCCTAGATCTCTTGGGGGCGGCTGTTGCAACCAGTGTTGTTGCTATAGCTGTAGCTTTCCGCGGGCGTGTCAGCGGTGGACAAGTCGGAATCGCGCTCAACATTATGCTCGTAGCAAACACAACATTACTAAAACTTGTAGAGAATTGGACTACGCTAGAGACTTCTCTGGGCGCAATTGCTCGGTTGAGAACGCTGCAAAAAACGACCGCGGTTGAGGGTGGAAGAGGCTGGAACTCAAAAACCCCCGAAAATTGGCCTTCCAGAGGACATATTGTGTTCAAAAATATCACCGCATCTTACCAGTACGTATCCTGTCAGAATGCGCTCTTCCCACATAGCTGACAAGTGCAAAATGTAGGTCGGGGGCGATTGCTCTACGGAATCTGAGCCTGAATGTTACTGCGGGTCGGAAACTCGTCGTGTGCGGGCGCACAGGCAGGTGAGTCACTGCATAGGGTACGGCTTGTATATCCGAAGACTCGGCTCACTCTACATACTAGCGGTAAAAGCACATTACTCCTCTCGCTCCTACGGCTTCTGGAGCTACAATCCGGCCAGATCGAACTCGATGGCGTTGATATCAGCCAGGTGAGGCTAGATATCCTACGACGACGGTGCTTCGTTGCAGTGTCTCAAGACCCTTTGTTGTTGCCGAACGAGACTTTGCGCTTCAACTTAAACCCGGATGCCTCAATACCAGACGACGCCCTCGTTGTTGCATTGAACAAAGTGGGATTGTGGTCCCATTTCTTCGAAGGCCACACGTACATTGGGGGAGAGCCAGCTACCGTCATCAATATCCCAGGCTCTAGTGAACATCCAATCCTCGACCAGAAAGTCTCAATATTTCAGGAGCTCTCTGTAGGGCAGCGTCAACTGTTTGCGCTCTGTCGAGCACTTGTAAAAGTCAGCTCCTTACAACATTCTGGAGTGAAACCCGTGGTCGTCTTGGATGAAGTTACATCCTCCCTAGACCCTGTCACGGAATCCATCATCCATCGTATCATCGACGAAGAGTTCACTGACAGAGGCCATACTGTCATCATTGTTGCTCATAGACTTGGTGCCTTGGAGGAGCACACGAAAACTGGAAGGGATGCTCTGGCACTGATGGCAGATGGTCAATTACAAGAAGTCATCGAAGACTTAGGACCTGTGGTTTTCCAGCGTTTCAGGCAGCTGGAATAGTGGTTACCTGGTGTTTTTGGAAGGTTCTAGTTTTGCTTTAACCGAGAAATATCAAACAACATCTTGAAACAAATGGAATTTTCGTGGTTTTGCAATCCAGTTTTATTCTAATGAGACTGAGAGGCTTCATCAAGGCCAAAATTTGGGTGGAGGACTAGTTCGACCGACTGGCACACCTTCTTTTTGCTTGACGCGCTTCGCGAGATACTGTACTGTTCAAGCAATCCTGGTTCTCGGTAGCAACTTTGTATCCAAAACATTCTCACTCCGATTCGACCTAGACAAGGTCAAGTTCGATAATGCTATGCATTTCTCCTCTGTCTAGTCATTAATTCGGCGAAGGTTTTCGTTGATCGTGAGCGATATTGAGGTGAGAACAGGGTCTGAACCAGGTAGGTAGAATAGTGCTGTAAGCATACATACAGTGCGAGGCCATATCATATAAGCATGCATGCCTCCATCCAGGATTACGCACTTTTGTCTCCATGTTGTCTTTAAAGTGCGCCAATAGAGATGATTTAAAAAGCCTATATACCGAGTTTTACTACTAAAGCGAAGCCTGTGTTGGTTATTTCATTAGTGATTAAGTAACAGACCATAGGACTCAATATAGTAACTACCAAGTATCAAGCAAGTGCCTTCCAAACATATCAATCCCTCCGCTCCAAGAGAAGCTTCAGGACCCCGGAGCACACTTTGGCTTGATCTACCAGAAGGAAATAGGTGGGCTCAACCGTGGCTTATGAAACTAGGACATTATATCTAACCAATTCCAACAAATATTAATTTACTGTCAGGGGACCTTTTGAAGAAGTACTCTGGAGGCAAGCAGTCATTCCAATTTAGGTCTAATAGTGCTCAGATCCCGACCCACGCCGGAACTTGCGCGGGCCACTCAGTATTAGGACACGACCTCCTGGCAAAGATTATAGTATTAAACCTTTAAGAGATGATTCAATCTCCCTAGATCGTAGACCTAGACCATAAAGATTATTCTTTCTTCGCGCTGCGGAATGGGGGCAACCTGGAAAAGGTAAGTCTTATGCCTCTTCTTTAATCTAACGGATGCTAAGGGACCCATTTCCAGCATTGAGCATACGGACATGGTGACCATTTATATAAATGACGGTGATTTACTATTTTTTGTTCACGCAGGAGCGCTTTGGGTTTTTCCACTGGCTATTAGACAGTCTATCAAGACGTTGAAATATAAAGAGAAGAATAATTTTGTGCTTCTGGATTGGATAGACGAGCTTATTTTTAAATTCTACTGTAAGTTTGTATATACAGGCGATCTTTTTATACCTGAATTATTCTTGATAAAGTTTACTGGTTATGTGAAGCCGTCAACTTTAGGAACAGTTATATTGTAATATTCAGATATTCTCATGACATAGAATTATCCTTCTAGTTCAGTGCAACAATTTCCGCCCATTTTATGGAGAGACATCGAACTCGGTGTTTCTTGTAATAAAACCCTGTTCAATACATATCTAAATAAAATTTATAATAAAGGACTCCTAAATCACGCTTGTCTCTACCGATTAGCTCTAAAATCAGGCTGGGCATCTTTATACGCAGCAATCCTCCAACATTTAGTAATCGTGTTGACATGCTCTACTTGTTCTGAAGAGCACATCTACTGCGCTGTGGAGCAGCTACATTTCGTTTTTGATGGAGGTACTGAAAATGTAGATAGCTCGCATCACTTACTCCGAGCATATGTAGCCTGGAATAGGTCTACCCTAGAGCCAGACCCTGCTTTTCTGGAAGGATGAACAGGTTGACTATTCCAATGCAAGGTTCGATGGCGGACTAAATATAAATTAGTGAAAAATATGGCTATCATCCCTATTAGGCATTTAGTAGTCTCTCATCCAAGTGATATCATATTGGTAGAGTCCTCTTTGGTCTTCTCTATACGCTTGCTGGTATTCCACGAAACCGTGTAGTCTATGTATGGCCTCTCCTTTTCCCAAGATCGAAATCCAGACACCTCTAAACAAAACATAGTAGATTCGTCTCTGAAGAAAAAAGCATATGGCACGTAGCGTCAGGGAAAGGTAGGATATCGGCTTACGTTCTCAGCTTCGTCTCCCTGCGTCACCACCATCCTCCTCCATATACTATAGACCGGATTTCCCATTTCCTAGGTTTACTGGACACCACTGGGTTCAGCTCGGATCTCACGTGCATTTTCCTCGTCGTAACATCACGCGTGGTCTTTTGGTACGGAAGCTTAACAGACATCTTCCTGATGAGTCATTACCTGGGATGGGAAAACTGTGTCTACCAGTAGAACAATACTCCCATCCTATTGAACTTAGAAAGATAGGAATCCCACTCTGTATAGGTAAGCCTTCCTAGAATTTCTTCACTCTTCATGACTTCGCCCATTAGAGTCCTAAGTCCATTAATAAAAGAACTCCAGACGGCGCTAGTTATAGTAAAACTACGAACTGTAGCAGAACAGCTTGACCCTGGCTATTGTCCCTTTAGCCGTAATGAGAAAGCTGTTGTGGTCTTGGAGCGAGATTTCAGACATTAACTCCCGTGCATCAATCAGAGGGATAGAATGCCGCCCTTGCCTTACTACTTTGGTTTCATCATCCGTCAGCCATTCAATACTGTAAGCTAGGCTTTTTAGTCCACTAGAAACCTCGACCTGAACCTCTAGACAGCCCGCAATGTAGAACGGGGACACTTTATTACAAAAGACAGTGTCATACGAAGGGAGACCTTGAGACAGATTGCGCGTGTCACAATCTTTGATGCTCAGAGTTTCAGATCTTGCCCTTTCGGACCCGGTAAACGCGGGAAGTGTCAGTTGGGAATCCGTCCCGGAAACAGCAGTATTATTTGCTGTAAGTACATCAGTTTTCGATTCGATTTTCTGCTGCTCTGATGTCATGGATGCTTCCGCCATTGTCAGCGGGAGCAGGCGACTCCGTTCCTCTGATCCATGGGACGGTGGCTGCACCACTTCAGAACCATCTATTTGAGATTGTGAGGTGGTCGAATTTGTGCTCAAGGATACCGGCAACGTGAGTAACGTGCTTTCATTGGGACATGGGTAGGTAGTCTGTTGCTGTCTTGTGAAGAGCGTAGATAGGCTCTGCCTTATGTGGGCCTCAAGCGCCTCATTGAAATTCTCTTTCGCTTTGTTCAAGGGTGGGAGAAGTGGCAGCTGCCAGCCCGGATATAGTCTCCCATGAGATGCAGGTGTATAGACCTTGCCGTATGTCAGGATGAAGAGATTACATAGCAAACAGGCCTTTTTGCTGGAGCATATCACTCGCGGCTGCAAAATTTGCGTCTGCAGCTCACAATAAGCGATTAGCTGGACCTCAGCGTGGATCTTGCCTTCCTTTAAAAGCCTCTGGCACTGTGCCTGAAATCGGCCGGTGGCTTCTTGCTCTGTCGTTTTCAGCAGCGCGAATATCCGCCGAAGACTTTCCGGCTTGCCGTGAGCCCGATCGATGCGTGATAATGTGGAGATAAGGTCGCAAGAGAACTCACGGGCTGAGGGGGTAGGAAACGCTGCCAGAGGAAGGTCAACGAGGACTATCCTCATTCGCCGAGCTATGGCAAACTTTCTTGACGTACGATAGAGCAGCCTAGCTGCCTCCCGGTACCTCGATACCTTGCCGATTATGTTCATTATAGTGGATTTCGATGATGGATCCAGCATTCGATTAGGAATTATGCCGAGCAGAGCGTTGAGGTGTTCAACGTGTCCCAGCCGGTTAATTCCTTCTATCAAGTCCATTAACCGAGTGGCAGTTTGGTGTCGAAACCACGAATCAGTCAGACGCACTATATCTCTCGACATTAATACGAAGACGTTTGCGACTGATGACAAATTCGTTTCTGTAAGCCTCTTGGAATCAAACCCTCTCACATGTTCTATCGCTTCCTGCAGAACGGCTTTGAATGACTTCTTCTTGGACTTTCGTTTCGTAGGTATCAATCGAAGTCTCTGAAGTATTCGGGTAGAACATATTGATACAATCGCAGCGAAGACGTCCTTTTCAATATTTGAGGGTTGCTCCCCATCTTTTTCTGGTTTAGCTAGGTAGTTATGCACCTCTTCGGGACACGTACTCTCTGATACTCTTCCGAGAATTGCAAATATTTTCTCGAATCCCTGTTTCAGGTCTTTGAGGATGACACTGCCATCCGCTTTCTTGGTTTTGTTGATAGCAAGGATGATATTCAGAGATCCAGAACTCGTATCTTGTTCGACACAAACAGCGGGTATGTGATTCGGATCATCTTCGGTTTGCGCGAGAAACGCAAAAGTAGCAACCAGACCTTTCTCTCTCTCAAAAGACAGCGGATAACTAGTCGGGCAGCTCTGTGAGTACACAGGGAGCGGGTTTCTTGATGGAGGCATAGGAACCGCTTGGACAGGAGTGGAATTAGGCACAGAATGAAGCAAGGACAGAAGGGCGATATTCTCCGCCCGAATAAGGGCAGACACACTAGAAGGCTCGAGCATCGAATCACGCTTATAGTTTATAGGGTAGTCCTCGATAGTCCGAGTAAAATCGTTCTTTCCGGGTCCGGCGAGCAGGCGATGCCCCTTGCTTGTGCTGTAATAATGGTAGCTTCCAACTTACCAGAGCATCAACTTCGGGCCGCATTCATTAAAAAATGGAATAGTTTTATCTTTCTCGGGCAGTCAGTTGTTTACATACAATTTTCCTTCTACCATTCCACCACTGTCGATAGTGCGACAATGTCGTGGAACCTGGAGGGATGGCGTACAGGAGCTTCTCACATTGAATGCAAGTTCGCCAATCACTCCTAAGCGCCGAGCGCCGAGCGCCGACTCATGCAGCTGAAGTCACTCTCATCGTCCAGATACTTTGGACTTATTCTGCGCCGATAATTTTCACAAAAATTGCTGTCGAATTTTCAGGAGATACGCTGTATTCAGAACGCCCTTCCCGGTTGGGACATTGTGCGCATATCCGACTGTCAGTGATAAACTGATACGGTTCCTTGGCTTGAGGTGGGCAATTTATTGTGATACGCAAGGCCAGGGAGGTGCGAAGCTGGACTGTAATGCCACGTCAACATTTTTGAGCCTAGACAGGGGTCTGTGAATGCTGTAGGATAATTCGGGACCATTCCCTCTTGCCACGTATACATGGTCAGCATCCAACTCGATGTCCTGCTCGATGGCACCTTGTGGACAACTCCCTGAGCCATAAGATCTGGTCCTAATTAAGTAACGCTAAGTCAGCAATTATAGTTAACATTTCTGCCGTCCATTTTTGAGGATGAAAATTGATATGGTCGGATAGGCGCCCAACTGGTTTAAGGACGCCTTTTTATGTCCCATTGGTTGGACTTCAAGAATGCTTTGATTTGGTCTAAGGCGAGCGAACGACGTAGTGATAGCCACTGCACTAGCCATGGCTAAATCGAATTGATCCCGGAAAGACTGGTGTGGTTGAAAGTATTAAGCAAAGTCAAACAAAGTCCATTGTAAGCTATAGAGACAATGTTGAATTATCACAGCAAGGACAAGCCAAGAAGGGCCAAACACATGGCTAATATTGGATTCTCTCCAGATAACAGGAGCCAGGAAAACCGAACTGTGAGAGTGATGTTGAATCCCTATACTGATAACGAGAAGTAAAAGACCGAGACACGAGAACGATGTTGGATAACCATAGATAACGAGAAGTAAACCGGACAGAGACACGAGAATGATGTTGGATCACCATAGATAACGAGAAAGTAAACCAGAACCAGCAACGGGATGACATTGGCTGAACATGACAAATACGGCTCTCTTCGAGTCAGACGGGCAGCAATCAGATACCAGCTTGCCTAGCGATATCTAAAGCTCGATGAAGCTTATCCATGCGGGCCTGTAGCTCATTTCGGGCCGAAGATGTTGCAAAGTTCTCACTTGCGATATCAGCTAGCTCAGCATCGGAAAGTTCGCCAATCAACTCCGGAGGTAGCAGCTTGACAGGCCCTCCTGGACCAAGAACGCCAAAGCTCCTAGAGCTTCCGACTATACGCTGCAATCTGCAGCTTGTGTGTGGATAAGAGAAAGCGCTCTTACCCACGATACCCGTGAGCCCATGCAGCCTGAGGAGTTTCCCGGAAGATGCATATCTTCTAGTGTAGCATAATTACCCATAGCTGATTACATTAACTCGCTTCAGCCTACTAAATCAACTGCGGGTGAAGGCTGCTGCCCGAGCCTTGGAGGAAAATCACCTCCATTTACGTCTAGTTAATTCATTTGTACGGAAGGTCTCTATCGTCACAAACGACTGTTCTGTTGATCGTTTCGACAAAGCTGGCCCCATGGGACAAGCTTTATCATTCACGAAAGTCCACTCAGAGTCATAACCGTCGCATTACTGTCCGGTAAGTGAATATTGTCTGCAAACTGGACGCTTGCCACCGCACTGTTAAATGATAAATAAGTGACTGAAATCAAGCGAGAGGATTTACTATCGAACCCCGATCTTTCGCGTTCTGCAAGTTTGGCAAACATAACGTAGTTTGACATTCATGATGGTATAGAGGCTAATAATGCTACCATACCGTGCCAGTAGGAGTCGGTCTGAGTACCGTACATCAGTCTCTCATCTGTGACCCTTTTTTGAACTGCCTCACATCCTTGAGTGTAGAGCTTTAGGGAGTAGATGGCTTTGGAGTGGCGAGAGAAATGCTTTTGAGGTAAATCCATCAAATACATGGCGGGCAATGTAGCTCGAAATGGCAAAGCCTCGGTCGATTTCGGCTCACTACTAATTATATATGGAATAGTGTGCCTTAAAATGGCTTAACCAATGCCTATTTTGTCTAGGCTAGGATTCATTGGTCAGCTGGCTGCAAGATACCCATCAGGTTTCTGCCCTATATAATGATCAGGCTTCACAACAACAATATGAATTAACTAAGAAGCGACTAAACTAACACAGCGATAATCGACTTTTTGCGAGACAGTCCTCGGAAACAAAAGACTTATATAACTTGGGAGCCGGCCGAAACAATACAATCTGAAGTGCCTCTCCCTAACTCTCTGTTCCATGCAACACCTCTTTCCTTCTCAAGGATGTGGTCTTATTTTGAAGGTAGCTGATGTATTTCTGCATCAACTTTGCATCTAGCATGGGGAACTCAAGCCCACCGGGATAGCTTTTGAGCGCCTGCATCATGTTGGTTGTGTCATATACAGGCATATTCTCATAAAGCTCCCACCGCGTGAGTCCCTGATATACCACCTCCGTCAGCATAGGCTGCAGAGGTCGCAGCCGTTCTGGAGACTGCTTCACCAGCTCCTCAACCCAAGTCTGATAGCTGACACCCTTGACAGAAGACGAGGTTCCATTTGGCAAAGAGGTCAGCAACTCCATGGAGTCATTCATGTCCGGCGAAAGAGAGCGGTTTGGTGGCAAAATATGGTATACCTGACCCAAAGCCTTATGTGCGGAAGAGGCGATGTGCAGGATAGCGGAGTTGACATAGTCAACAGGCACAAACTCCTTTCGTTGGTTGGAAAGCAAAGGATAGCATCCCATCTCCCCGCAGGCACTGATCAACCGACTGAAAAAGTCGTCCGGGTTACAAATCCCGGTTTTGCTGTGTCCAGTGATAAACCCGGGCCGGTAGACAACAATAGGGAACTTGCGATCGCTATCCATCAGTCGCCGCAGCATGTTCTCTACCACCCACTGACTATGAGCATATCCATGGTCGTAGGGAAGGGCGTCTAGGTGAGGCAAGAGAGGCTCATCCTCAGTGATGGTTTGCGCGCCTGTTATCAAGCCCGTTGGGCCAAAGCAAGAGATGCTTGAGACGTAATGTAGCACTTTGGAACGGCCAGTGCAAGCCAGACGCAGAATATTCACCGTGCCTTGAACGTTTGCAGGACGATGGAGGGAGTATGGCTGAGTGTAATTGACTCGTGCGCCAAAATGAAATATCACGCTGGCCCAGTGGGCAATTTCATTGAACCGGTCCAACCCCAGTCCGAGGTGCTCTTCCTCCAGGGTCCCACAAAGTGGTAACAACTTGTAGATGAAACGTTTCTCCCACAAGTCATACTTACTTAGAGAGTCCTGGAGGCGTTTGAAGCCAGCTGCCATATCTTCGGCGCGTACCAGGCACCCAACTTGATGGACGTTGGGTTGACGGAGTAGCTCAGCGAGAAAGAACGAGCCCACGAAGCCCGTAGCTCCGGTGATGAACACTCGTCCCTCGGTGTCACGACGCCAATCAACCACAGGGCCTGGGAGAGGAACTAAGTTGTCTGCAATCTTGCTGTCTTCTAGCCACATGTGCTTTTCCGACTCCTTGGTAAATGTTTCCTTGGTGCCTAGTTTCCTCTCCTCGATGATGCTAGTCAGTCTAGCGAGACTGCTATTGTCATACAGAGTAAGGAGAGACACTCCAACATTGAAAGCTCTCCTAATGTTGCTGATTAGTAGTGAGGCTTGCATGGACGTCGCTCCCAAGAGAAAAAAATCGGCGTGATCATCGCCTGGTGGACTAGGGAGACCCAGGATACCTGCCCATAAGGTTGCAAGCTTCCCGCGAGTATCCAGCTTGCCGTCACCATTCTCCTGGAACAGAGGCTGCTGCTGAGTCCATCGCTTCCGATATAGCTGGGTCAGGTATTTGCGATCTACCTTGGCATGGCTATTGACAGGCATTTTGGAGATGAGCTCGAGCTTGGGGACCATGTAGTTCGGCAAGACCGCTTTCAACATATCCACAGCGTTGAGCACAGCGTGAGGCTTAGATGCAGCAGCAGGAACGGCGAAAGCAACCAATATCGACCCTGCCCCGTCCGATCCCGCATCAACCTTGAGAGCCACCGCCTCGGAGAACTGGCCTGTTCTCATAATGGCAGATTCCACAGCTTCCAATTCAATGCGAAACCCGCGAACTTTCACCTGATGGTCGCGACGTCCAACGTAGTCAATCTGCCCATCTGCCACCCGTCGGCGGACAATATCGCCCGTTCGGTAGAATCGCTCACATTCGCTGCCAGCGATGGTAACAAAGGAGTTTCTGTTTTTCTCTGTCTGGTTCACATAGCCAGGCGAGACACCAGGGCCCCCGATGAGCAGTTCACCTTCTTCACCATCTGGGACTGGGCGGCCAGCCTCATCGCAGATATATGCGACAGTCCGCCCGATTGGCTTTCCAATGCTGACAGTCCTAGTCTGGATGTCCATGGGCGTCACTCTGTGTGCCAGACAGAAAATGCAGCACTCAGTTGGGCCATACGCATTAATAAGCTGAGTTGGCGGGCCCTCTCGGAAAATAGTCTCGATGGCGGACGTATTGGCAGCTTCGCCTCCAATAAAGCATAGACGCAGCCTCTCAAACGCACGAGGGTAGACTGATGCAGCCAGATTCAGAATCGCAGTAGTGGTAGCCATCACCGTGATGTTCTGGCTATGAACATAGGCGGCCATGGCAGGGATATCGAGCAAAATATCCTTGCTAACGACAACAATACTAGCCCCGCGTAGAAGCGGTGCCCAGATATCAAAAAGGGAGACATCGAAGCTCGAGTTGTTGACATGGGCCACCCGGTCAGTTGGCTGGAGAGGCTCGAACGGTGCGTGGAAAACAACCTGCAAGATTGAGCGGGCACCAATCTGAACGGCCTTAGGTTCGCTGGTGGTGCCAGACGTGTGTATGATGTGTGTTCGATGCTCCAAAGAAGTAGGAACGGGCTCTTCAGACTCGGAGACGTAGGTAGGCTTGTTCAGGAAGGTTTGCGGGTCATCAACGGCTAGTTGGTGAAATGGTATATCCCGGCGTTGGTTGGCTTTGTCAACTAGGATGTATCTCGAATCTAACCTTTCAAGGCGACTTTTGATCTGGAGGTCCGGCAATGTGGGATCTATTGGAACGCAGGTGCCACCGGCATAAAGAATAGCCATCTGGGCAACCACATCTGCGATTCCATGCTGCACCACGATGCCAACCGGCTCTTCCGATCCAAGAGACCCATAACAAAGCTCCTGAGCAAGTGACACAGCTCTTGCATGTAGCTCCTGATAGGTCAGGCTCTTGTCAACGTCAACCACAGCAATTGCGGAGGGATGATGGAGAGCTTGAGTGAAGAATCGTTGGGCCAGGCCCTTCCCCTGACCTATAGCTAGATCATACTCTTGGTTATAGGACAAAATCTGGGACGGCATCATGAAGATCTAGAATAGAGTAGGTAATGAAGATTCTCTGACTTCGGAATACTGAGAAATAATTCTAGAATGCAATATACAAGATCAAACACTGCACTCTGTGGTGAGACATACACCTAGATATAGGGAATTGGATCCCCTGTACGGACTATTCCCTTTCTGATAGCGAAGTGTCCGGTATAGTTGCTTATTGCGTGAGAAGCTGAAAGATGGTCTTTCATTACGAGGCGTCTACCACAGCCTGGCAACCCAAAATGGCATGCTAATTTAAAAATAGTTACGCTTCAGAGTTACAAAAGTATACATTGTGCAGTCGTATGTATCTTCGTGAGATGGTGCTGTAGTTGATACGAATCTAAGCTGATTATAGAAGGAGATCCGATGATAGGACAAGGTATCCATGCCGTGATGGATGTGAGATGTCCGTGGGTTTCGATTGGAGAACAAAAAAGACCAGGGAGACGATTCAGCCGGCTGGAACCTGTCATTCAGGACTAACTGTGTTGCCTACTGCTCGTAATGGAAAGTATATAGCAGCCATTGTCTATATAAGGGGGCGGACATGCGAGACCTGTCTCTTCAGTAATCTCCTTTCTCTATTCTCCATCCCCTAAGGCTTCCACTCCTCTTGCAGATCTTAGTCCACACACACTGTTCTCTTTCCAACTTCTTTGCCAATATGACTTCGGACCGTAAGCTCATCACCATTTTTGGAGGCACCGGCAATCAAGGCGGGTCCGTCGCCCGTTCTTTGCTCCACAATTCGAATTTTCAAGTTCGCGTAATAACTCGAAACCCCCAGTCTGATGCCAGCCAGAAGCTTGCGGCTCTTGGTGCTGAGATTGTCCAGGGAGATGGATTCAACAGCAAGGAGATGCTGTCAGCATTTAGTGGGTCTTGGGGAGCGTTCGTCAACATCAATTCCGACGACAAGGTATGTACGCTCCACGCTACTCCGACAGAGGATATTGAGTAACCCTTCGATCAAGGTTTTTGCCACGGAAGATGGACCAACGGAGTTTGACTTGGGCAAGGTCCTCGTTGATGCCGCGGCACAGGCCGGCGTAAAGAATCTCGTGTTCAGCACTGGGCCCCCTTGCATGGAGATGACGAATGGTCAAGTTCGGATGAGGGCAATGGACAGTAAGAATACGTACTATGCTACACGGTGGATATCGCTAACATTGCAACAGTGAAGTACAAGATCGAGCAGTACGCAAAGACGCTAGCCTTTGAGTCAGTCATCCCCATTGGCGCCGGATGGTTCTTGGAGAACTTCCTGAACAAGGAAGTTGCTCCTGTTTTCGGAGGGTTTCCCCATTTCCCTGATGATGAGGGATATCTCACCTTCCGAGTCCCTTACTGGGGTGGAGCCGAGCATGTTCCCTGGCTGAGCATCTCTGATGATTTCGGAGACCTTGTGCATGGTGTATTCCTAGACCCTGGTCGATGGAACGGCCGCCTCGTGCATGGTGTCAGCGACATCCGCAGCTTTGAGCAGATTATGGCCGACTTTGCGACGGTCACTGGTCAGAAGACCCGATTCCAACCAATCTTACCCTCCTGGGAGGCTTTTGAGACACATGGAATACACGAGCTAGAGGATGTAAAGCTCATGTTTGGCTTTACTCAGCTGACAGGAGGTCGATACTTTGGGCCGGGAGCTACGGAGAAGGAGACTGCGAGTGAGTTGAAACAACTCACAGCATCAGCATTGGGCCGGCCGCAGGAACAAGCCAAGTTGGTCACGGCCTATGACTGGTTTGGAGCACGGTTTGCGAACTAGGTCTCCAATCTCCTTTTTCGTTGATAATTCAGCAGTGTACACTCTAGCTCCCCCGGGGACCTGAACCATTCTACCTTCCAGTGATATCTTTGCTTCCTACCTGGATTCCCGGTCTTCGCTGCCTATAATCTTGCAGGCTATGCGAGCAAATAGTGTGATAGCCGTTAATGATAGTCTTGGTTAGGGTTAGACCCTTCGCCCGGTCCTTAGCATTGCTTCAGCTGAAAACTGCTTATTGAATTTGTGAGATTCTGTAAAAACGTAGCATTTTGCCAGGGCGTTGAACCGAACTCCAACTATGCTCCACCCTCACCTGCGTGTTCCCTGAACGACATACGTCAGTGGCTAAGGATGCTACCATTATATGCCATACGAATTACTGCCGTCTCGACAGAATTTCCATTCCACACCATTGTTGTGAAGGCGTGCACTGAATGGCCTTGCACTGCCCCAGTAGCTCTCCCTTGCCGACCAGGTTTAGAAGACCCTGATCTCAAGGTTCAGGCTGTCGAGACCCCTACATCTAATTATAGTCCTTTTAGTTATGGCAATAAAGTTCTACCCTAGAACGTATTAAAAGTCCGTATTTAACTTCACGAACCTTCTTTTGGTGGAAGTAGTTTCCCGGCACGCCTTGTATATATGGTTATTAACCCCTTGTCACTATACAGCCTCCTAATACGTCAACCACACAGCCCGCCGTACAGAGGGTTGTCCATGGGCTATGTTGACTCAGTTTCCTATGGCAGCAATGTAGTTCCTTTGTCCGGAATGCTGGGGCCGCTGCATGTAGCCGAAAAAGTATAACCCAGCTGGAATCGTCGGACGGAATGTTAATGGATCTATCGAATTCCGGTGGCTTGCATCGGACAGTCCGTATGCCTATCATCTTCAATACTCTCCGTGTTGGATCAGCAGCCATCGTACAGTAGATGTTATCACTGCCATGCAAAGACCCACCGGGCAAACGCTTTGCAGTATATCGCTCATACTCCATATGGAGCGTGAAAACTTCCAACCCAAATAGAACTACTTCATTTGACCTCCTACCTCGACACTTTGCTTTTTCGTCAGCAAGGTATGACAAGTTCTGCACAGACCAGCGAATCAAATGACTCGGAGGATTGACCATGCTTCCGTCTCAGTTGGGGAGATTGGAATTTATATTTCGTTGGAGATATTCCCCGCCATGAATAATATCTTAGCTGTCTAACGTTCCGGGCACCAAAGACAGCAGTGTCCCATTTCATCGGTAACCACTGGCGATCACTGCGGATATCCAATGGGATGAAGTGCTACATCTTTGGGCAACCCAAAGTGCGCCACCTGCCAGGGAGTGGTTACAGATGAGGCTTAGAGGCTCGGGCCTCTGAGCACTGTAACGATCACTTCCGCTCTGGTCATCATTCAACAGTCTTGTATATCAGATTGATACGAGTACGAGTATGCTCTGCAACCCGCCTATAGCCGGTGATTTGCCTCTCGATCCCTACTCCGGGTACTCGAGTGTACATTGCTCTTCGAATACAACTAACAAGTCAACAAAACAGAACCTTGCTCTCTTCTTCTTTCATCGCTTAGACATACTGAATCCAGATGTGTACATAAAGATATAATAAGAAAAACCTAATCTGACTTTCCCAACAATGCCAACCGGTTGACCAGACTAGCACGCATGGCTCTTTTGCGAACATCTAAATCCTATCAACTCTCCACACCAGCGAGTATGTGTCTTGCGTTATCACGTATCCAAATGACGTGAGACAATAGAGTGACTTTGATGTCAGCAAGAATGGTCTTGCCCGGGGCGTTTCCGTCAATTGCTCAATATCATGGCTAGCCGCAACGCATGCCCTAAGGACCTTAATGCCTGGGAAAGGGCGCCCGCATCTTCACCGGCACTTAAACGGCGCAGCATGTCTTCTATTCGCAGTAGTGGAATGTCATAACGGCGAAAGAACCATGGGTCTGATTCCTTGGCCACAGCGACGCCTCCCAGTTCCGGATATAATGGAAAGATAGTTCATTGGTTGTCAATTATCCCCAAGCCTTAAATGCCTTCAATACTTCTCACGTATACTCAATGATGATCCCGTCTATACCCTTGGGTGGATGATACGACTAGATTCCTATTGGCTCTTGACCATGCTTGTTTCTTTTTTACCCCCCTTATCCTCTTGACTTTGAGTTTTCGTCTACATCCAGTACTGACTAACTAGCCACTTCGTATGTTCGGTTCAGCTTCCAGGGATCATAGAACCTGTATACGGACTCGAAGAAATCTTTCTTGTAACGGAGTGCGGATGTAGAAGCCCAATAGCCTTAAATCTCCCGTCAGCTTACTACACCTTGAGGCCCTCTGGAAATTCGCCTCCAAATAATGAAATGGATTGTCCACTGTATTCACCCCCTCTTTATTAGATGACTAAAGCGCAACTCTGTCTCCTGATGAAATCATTCTATGCATCTAGAACGCCTTGTAAAGAGCAAGAGGCATTTTCCATAGTCTAAATGGAGCTTCCAAACATCACAATCGGCCTAGTTGGGCAAGTCTTTGCTGTAATCGTTTGTCTGCTATGCCTGACCCTGCTATGTCCCTGGATCGGATTTCTTCGGTTACCGTCGTCAATGCGATGGTGTCCATCGAGACCGAGCGGGCCGCTTTCTGCGCTGAGGGCAAGCCTTAGGGAATATTGCGGATCCAAGTCGAGCGAGGAGGGTTATAAAGAGGTTTGGACATCCGTTACACTTTCTACCAGGCCCATGCTAAAACTTCTTCTGTCCTCTCATTTAGTTCTCCACGCATGGCCAGCCTTTTGCACTATGCAACCCCAGCTTTTATCCCCAAGTCCTGCTACCGCCAGAGCACATTGGATGGCTGTCAAGTCAACCAGAGAATGTCCTCTCTCACGAAAAGGCCAACGAAGACATCCATGCCCTACCGTTTCTTGCGCCGATGTTCGATAATTACGATCATCTGGAGTTGATCAGGGCCATCCGCAATGATCTCACTCGCAACATCGCAAGAACCGAAGTTATACTTTTGGACGAACTGGAACATGCCGCTAACGAGTCACTTGGCCCTGTTGGAGAGGATTCTTGGAGGGAGGTTAACCTCGTTGAGGTCCTTGACAAGATTATCTTCGGCGTCTGTCTGAGGATATTCTTTGGGCCGTCACTTTGTAGAGACCGAAAATATATTTACTACGTCAAGACCTTTACTCGTGTCACTGGTGGCCTGATGATCTTTGTTTCTCAACTCGTTCCGTGGCCGCTTAAACCCATTATTGGATTAATTGCCGGTCTTCCGATCCACTACTATTGGATTCGTCTGATCATTCTCTTATACCCAACCTTCAAACAACGCATGGAATGCATCCAAACAAAGAAGGAGACTGCGCCCACAGACATGGTAACATGGATGGTTGATTTGGCATTGAACCAAAACCCGGGCAAGAACATCCGCATCAGCTCGCTGGTCGTTCGTCTAACCCTCATAGTGAGTTCACGTTTGATCTCCATCCCCCAGCACCGACGTTCTGATCAAGCTAACACCCCCTCCACAGATATTCTTACCCGTAGACGTCTTCATCGCAATGACAGAACACTTCTTCCTAGACCTCCTGAGCTCAGACCCAGCATCCCGATACTACCAGACCCTCCGCGAAGAAGCAATAACCGCATTCACCTCACAGGCCAAATCCGAGCCAACATCCCAGTCAATGCCCCGGATGGAAAGTGCCATCCGTGAGAGCCTACGGCTCAACCCCCTTTCCGACCGTATGCTTTCCCGCCGAGTCGTCCAGAAGCCCGGTATCACATTGCCCGATGGACAGTTTCTGCCTTGCGGGACTTGGCTCGCCGTAGCGGCGGTAGGCGTCCACCGAGATGAACGCAACTATGAGGATGCGAGTAGCTACCGGCCGTTTCGCTTTGTTGCGAAGGATAAGGAGACGGGGAATTTCAAGGCGTTTCCGCTTCCTACTACAAGTGAGAAGTTCTTGGCTTTTGGTCATGGACGACATTCGTGGTGAGTATTTGATTCTTTTTTGATTGATATGTTTGATACTTGTGTTGCTGATGGTGTGCTGCTGTAGTCCTGGTCGGTGGTTTGCGGCCCATGCAATGAAGATGATCATTGGGTATATTCTTGTGAATTACGATATTGAGCCGTTGAGTGAGCGTCCACCGAACTCGATTATTGGTCAGACGATTATGCCTCCTCTTATGGTTAAGATTCGTGTGCGACGGAGGCAGTAGCACATATGAGTATTGGTAAGGAGAAGAGTTTAGCTATTTTGAATAGGGTTTCTAGGTCACTAGATACTCAAACAGCCCATCTAGTGCTGCAAAAGTTAGATCAATTCGAAAGTGACATACTACCGTTCCTTTTCCAGTGTGACGAATATTATGGAAGTAAATGATGCTCTTGAGTCCCGCTATCAAAGTAGGCACATGAAAAACAGTGATTGATAAATTGAACTGGTATTTCATTGGCAACAAATTGAAGCAGCATTACATGTTCTCATGGCTCGTATGAAGCGAATCAAAGATAGACGCCCTGCGTTCACTTACGACACATCAAATTAAACTCGACCCATATGCTAAACGAGTTTACTCATCAACATCTCTAGGATACTTCTTGAAGAACTCCTTGTAGTCATCCCAGCTCTGTGTCTGAAGCTCCTCCGGCCAGGTGATAGGGGCAAGAGGCTGGTTCGCAGCCTTCAGCATCCGCAGCCGCTCTTCAGTCAATGGACGGCTCTTGTTGATACTGTAGACCTTGATTCTGTGCGCGGAACTCGTCACATGTAGACCCCAGTTCCATGCAGCTCGGACATTGAGAGGCTGCGTGTTCAGAGAATTATCCCAGCAGCGACAGACGATCTCAATCCATCCCTCCACGTCACAAGGCAAGTCGATCTCCCAGGTCCGCCACGTCCACTTGCCCTTTTCTGACAGATTCTCCACGGGGACAGCATACCAGGTGAACCCTCCATCAGCCGAAAGCTCCACTCGCTCAGGCCACCTTCCACCACCCGAATAAGCCCATCCCTTGCATAGGATCTTGCCGTTGTGGATCACCACTTGGTTCGTCCATGGGGACATGATGGCCGAACTGACTGGCATCTCTTGGATTTGAATACCATCAGTTGGGCGCTGGTTATGCTTACCAACCTGCTGGTTGAAGTAGAGGTATTCTTTGCTCTGGACTGGTGCTAGACTGGGTGTTTCGATGGCTTTGATGCGATACAGCCATTTAACACTCCGGGCCCCGATATATCCCATCACCATTACTCGCAATGGGTATCCATGGATCTTAGGCAGAGGTTCCCCGTTCATTTCCCATGCAAGCATGACCTCGTTCGCCTTGACCTTGGACCAAGGAACGCTGACAACATAATTCATCACCTCGTTGTTCTTGAAGTAGGTCTCCGCACCGTATAGTTCGAGGTGCTTGCCGCCCTTAATAAGCCCCCCACAATCCTTAATTACTTTCTTCAAGCTAATACCCACATATTCTGCCGTCCCAATAGCACCTTCAGCCCACGGGGCCTGAGGGACCTCATCGCCCTGGCCGGCGTACAGCGAAATTTGTTCAATTCGGCGTGTGCCAGAACACTGCATAGTAACCCTCTTCTTCATGCGAGGAAACTTCGACTCATCCATCAAGTCAGCCAGTGTATATTTCTTGGGGTTCGCGACAAGTCCGTCCAAGGTGAAAAAAAACTTGTCCTTATCAATGATAGGAATACCACCATGATTCCGCACAAAGTGCAACGAGTTGGGCGTGACCGTTTGAGCAGTGGTAAGCCGCTTAGGGGGCTCGCCATTGTATGGAAACTGCAAAAGATGCAGCATCTCGGGGTGCTTCTCCTCCAGGACGATGTTCCAAGAGTCATCCGGGACATCCGTAAGCTCACCCCCAACGGCATGATGCCACTGCTTCCAGTGTGTTCCGGGAAGAACGGGGTTCGTGTCGGGGATAGGGCCCATCTGATATTCGGGGTTCGGAGGAAAGGCTTGTGAGACCAGGATCTTGTGCGCTGCTTTCTTCTTCTCGGGGTATTTCTCCCACTCGACGTATCTAATCAGCGGTCAATCAAACCAACGTCCTCATGCAATGCGGAGCTAGAATGGTAAGAATTACCCTTTCCAACCCTCCAGCTCCCGGGTGAACAGTTTCTCAGGGTCACCGACAGCCTTGATAGCCGCTTCATCTTTGGTCATTTTTCCATCCCAGACCTTGGGCTCGATGTAGATCGTCTCGGGACCACTCTGGTCCAGGAACGGCAGCTTCGCGGCATTGATACCCTGCTCGATCTTCCACTCATCAGGGCGATTGTGAATTTGTTTCTTCACCACGTTCTTGATCTGCGGGCCTGGTTGGTCGTTGATGCCCTTTTTGGAGTCGTGCGCAACCCTATCCGTGTTCTCGGCCTTGCGCACGACCTTTCGTTCAGACTTGCGAAGGTTCGGCATGTTTACCTCCTCTGTAAAGAGCTACCAGCAAAAAATTTGCGGACCTCATCTCTGCTTGTGTAGTGGGCATCATATAAATATAAGCTGGAGCCGGGGAAATAGGCCATCCGTAATAGGAAATACTAATAGACCAATCAGGGGGTCTCATTTAAGGTTCCAAGAGACGTGCAGAATGGGCCACTGTAGGGCTAGCAGCAATCAGCGCAAAATTTTCGATCTATCTAGCTAATAAGGACGCTCCTTTCAGCGGGTCCGATTATGCAAGAATGACAGAGATGGAGACGATTATCACCCCATACTACAGTGGGGCGCAAGGGAGATTGTTCGGGCGTTAATCAAGGGATGGGATCGATGCCAAACCCTCCCCAATTGATACATGTAGGGGGCTGGCCAAGAGGACATTGTTCTAGAGGTGTCTATAAGAGACAAAGACAAAGACAGAGACACATCCAACAATGACATTCAGCCGGATACCTGCCTACGTTCCAAGTGCTGATGCGGAATTTCCCGTCTTAGGGCATTGCCCACTCTAACAAAGCAGGCTACGATCAGAGCTTACTTTTGGGTACGGATACAGTGGTCTTTTAGATCACGCAAAGGTTGCAAAATCAAGGCAATACGGAGTAAACTAACCAGGCAATGTGCACGGTGCTCAATCCTGCTCAACCTGGCCGGGCGTCCGGGATATTGGAAGATAATCGGTCGTGTTCGAGTTTAGGTCCACTTCCCCATCATGCAAGGGTATACAAACTACGCCATCAATTCCCAGAAGACCAAAACGATCCGCCAAAGCTCCTTTCCTTAACTTGGATTATGGGTGACGGGTAGAAATGGAACAGAACTGATTGACCGATAAGCTGCATTGGCAAGACTTCCTTTTTCCGTGAAGTGGCCGCGTCTAGATGCAGCCCAAAATTCAAAATCCGATGAATGAACCTGTTTGACAAAGTATAACCCGTTTATCGGTGGCAATTCTACGAATCGTCTAGGCTCGACTTCCTCTTCCAAGCCGGGGGGGCATGGGTGCCGAGACTTGCTATCTGGCCCGGAACGATCGGGGGATTAGATAATGATTACCGTCGCATCTCTCAGCTGCATCATGCAGGTAGAGGTGACGTGGCGAATGATAAACCTATCCGAACCCCAATCCAATGACTGTGGCCTAAAGTGCATTGATTAAAATCCACGTACGGGGATGTTATGCGCAACTGGATGCTTCAAGTCGGAGTGGACTCGGCGCCGGTTGGCAGTGATCTGCTTCGTATCATCAGTTAATCAAGACGATGACTGCATAGCGGGCCTACTTAAGACCCTGACAACCACATTGTTCGCGATGATACACGGCCGTTAGTCGGTCGATGTAACCCTAATTAACCTTCGCTATGAAGATGGTACCCACCACCCAGGAAGCCAAGCCTGTCGTCGAGCGTACTCTAATGAATTGTTTCCCATGGCCATACCCAGCGCATGTGTACGTACCGAGGAGATGAGCCAACAAGCGTCCTAATCAGGCTTGGTTAGTTGCGTTTAAGGGGGGGGAAAGAAGTAAAAAGTGGTACGCGTTTTGCGTTCCCCAAATATCCGTCGGCCAAACGCTCCACTATCCTACGACGATCGTTGATGATCTACCTATATGTAGGTGGCTTCCCTCTCCTTTCTCAACAAACAGCAAGCGAGTGATCAATTCAAGCCTTTTTAGCCTTGCCATTTCTTAAGCTAGCTGTCATGTGCCCGTCCGTGGACGTCCGGTGAGAAGTTACACCAGCTGGCAGGTGAAGCTGCTTTAACTAAGATATTGTATTAATACGCTGGTCCACGACTAGATATCTACGATTTTGGGCTCTAAGATCCGAGACTGGTTAGTATTCTTCGTTCAAGTACTACGTGTCAGAATGATCCTCTGGGTAAGGCCCTCTGGAGGCAGCCCCAAACATACATCTGTTCTGATCAGATAGACATAATCGGATCTTGTTCTAATGCCTGTCTCGGTTGCGCAACAGCAGTCGAGACGACGGTCATACGGCATCAACAAGAGGCTGCGACTGACCCACAAGGCACAACACTTCGCAGCTCAGATACGGTAGAATCGCACGAAATACAATTTTACCCTGTTGAATTGACGATAGTACGATGACGCTTTTGTGAGGCATCTCTACTATTCGACCTGAATTGCATAGCCAAGGGCTATCAAGTCCACAAAAACGAAAGCACACATGCATATGAAATAAAAGTCCTACCTCTTATGATTGGCCCATGTCAGCAGCTGCTTCCAATATCTATTCGGGTATGCATATATGCAGACGCCCTCATGAAAACCAGATAGATAGATTCGAGACGGGCTGCACGAGATACGTAGTGGTCCTTGGTCTCGTAGTAATCCATTTCATAGTAAATATTTATCCATTCCCCTATTTACCTATTCTCCGGTGCAAGTGCCTGTTCCTCTATAGCTGGGAGACCTGCTAGCACCGGCACCTGCCGCGTTCCTTGCCCTAGTCAACACCGCCAGGAATAATCGTAATAGCAAAGACGGCCACGCCCGTCCAGAGACCCAGATGGCTCAGAGCCAGACTGCATTGGCATCGGTAAAAGTCCGGGAGAGTGGCCCCAAGTCCCACTAGGAGTCGTTTGGAGGAAAGCCCGGCAACCGAAGACGTTAATGCGGAAGGTAGTGGAGAGGACACTGAGGGCGATAATCCAGGCGCCTAGTCGTAACACGACCCCTGCTTCGCAGAGAGTGTCGCAGAAACGAACTTCCAACACCGGAACCGCGACTGCTGGGAGTCCTACGCAGACCCCGTCTCTCGGGACAGGTTTCTGAGAAAGAGCATTTTGAGTGTTGTCTAACGACAGCCCGCGGCCCAAGTTGCAAGAGATGGGTTTTACCAGGCAAGCTCCAGTCGCTAATAGAAGCGTTGTGGACGATCTCATCTGAGACGTTCAGCAGAAACAAGGCCTTTGTGAACAGAAAAAATGGAAGGTGAAAGGTGGAGATCATGAAATAATTATCCGAGACTATGCTGCAAAAGTGGCGACTTGGCTGCCACAAGTGGAAGGCATCGTGATACCATTTGCGCCGCCGCAGGCAGCTCACCGGTGGGGTGTGGTCAAAGTTTCTTTACAAGTATGGCTTTCTGCAGCATTCAAAATACGATCTTCTGAAGCCGAAATAGATTCCTATCGGTTTCAATGAAAAAATGCCGGCGGTTCTTGCAGCCACAGAGAAGGTTATTCAAGTTGCTTTCTATAGTCAGGTATACGAGTCTGTATACACTTCTGATCGGCTTCCACAGGCCATGTTGGAAAGGATACTTCGTGCTCTGGTCGAAGTTTCTAAGGCTGTTTTGGAGCTTCTAGTGCATACTAGGGAGTTGTTATCTCGGCCGACATTTACGCAGTGACTTCAGTCAGCTCTAAACCCGGACGATACGTCTGATATCTTCTCCGCCCTTTCAAGTCGCGAATCTGAGCTCTCAAGGATAGTGCAGACACGTGAGATCAAACAAGGTGCAGAATCTAATGAAGCATTACTCAACCAACTGCATGCTTTCCAGGCTCCTTTAGCACGTATTGATGATGAAGCAGTGAAGGAAAGACGAACACTTGAACGTGGAGAGTGGTTATTACAGCATAGAGCCTTTCGGCAATAGGAGGAGAGCAGTTCGTCTGCTGTCTTATGGCTTCGAGGCTCCCGTAGGTCCTCACCACTTCTATCTTCAACCTACGACATAGGAATACGCGGACGTTGATAGCTGGTGTTGGAAACCCCTTTCTACTTCAAAGGTTATCGACCATGTTCGTACTACACTTTCAGAGGGTAAGAACCATGAGGAATCTGCATTTCATTACTACAACCGAAGTGAAAACAGCCGTAGAGACCCTCTTTCGGTTTTTCGGAGATCTATGCGACAGCTTGCAACCACACAAAACGATCCATATCATATACAGACAAGTCTTGAACAAGCCTGTGAGGTACCTTGGTTGGACGGAGGAGCAAAGCTCGATATAAACACCTGCAGAAAGACGCTCTTGAGTTCTTTCAACCTTTTCCGCAAAACCACGCTGGTGTGAGATGCGCTGGACGAATATGATCCGACATCATGCTACGAACTAATTAGAATTAATCAGGGTTCTTGACAATTCTCAGTACTGCCGAAAATCCTGTTAAGGTCTTCATCGCTAGCTGTCTAGATGAGGATATCCGCAATCCATTTTCTGCTCGACCGAACATCGAAATTCAAGCAAATGACAACCATACTGATATTAGGAAATATCTTGATGCAAAAGATACCGTAGCTTGCTAAATCGAATCAGGCTCTTCCAGCTTGGAAAGACGATATTAGCACAAAACTTTTGGAGCTAAGAGAAGTAGGTTTCAATAGGTATTCTTGCATCTGGAACAACTAATAAGTTGTAAGAGTCGAGAGGGCGATTCCAGCTCGCTTAGGTCGCGTGCAGAATCTGCCCAAAGGCCTTCGCAGTCCATATGATGAGGTTTACCACGAGATTGAGGGCTTGGAAAAACATAATTATAATCTAGCCAAGCGCGCCTTGATGTGGTTGACGTGCGCCTGCACTCCATTGTCTAGTGAAGAATTGTTGCTCGCTATTCGGATCGACACAGAGCCAGATGAGTTGTCCTGCAGCATTAGCGAAGACTCGTTGTTGCTGCTTTGCAAGAACCTTCTTGTCATTGATCCTCGGACCCTTAAATAGCGGGCTTCTCACCTTTCGGTGACAGAATACTTCGATGATCACCATTGCAAGCTCAAAGACGCGCAACTGTATGCCAGCACCACATGCTTACTGCTTCTTCTCGAGCCATCTAGCGTGCTGGAGGTAACCGAAGAGAACGACAAGTCAAATAGGCCGGCAATTTCAGATACTACCCGCAAACCGTCCATCCTTAAGCGAAGTATGTCAATCTCTCTTGGCCTGCTCGTATCAAAGCCTCCGAGAAAGGAGACCATAGCACTTTGGTACACCTGGGAAAGCTTCTGGAGAGATTTATTGGATCGCCGTCTGCGAGCAGTATGGAATGTCTGAGGCGGCATCGCCAGACTTGCGTAAGAAAAGATATGGTCGAAGTTTTGATCTTGGGGCTTGGAGCATACGTGACTGAGAAGCATCTCCGGCACGAACATTTGGAACATGTTCTCGCTCAAGCAGCGGACGACGGCCAGCTGGACATTATCGAGCTTTTAACAATTAAGCTCCTAGAGGACTTGGGGGCCCAAATTCCCAGTGAAACTTACGGCAAGGCACTAGAGACTGCTGTGCAGAAAGGGCGTACTGAAGTCGTGAAGTGTCTAGTTCAAGAGACAGAGGTTGATGTCAACATGCCTGCTTCTGATGCAAAAAATACCACTCTACCCGGCACGGGGCTACTAGAAAGTCAACTCGAAACTGCCACAGTTCTAGTCAGCTTTGGAGCCAATGTGAATCTCCCCTTCCGAAAAGCTTGAGGGCAGCTACATGTCCAGCCCCTTCCATTCCATCGTTCGCCAGAAGGGACACCAACAGACCATTGACTTCATATACGAACATGGGGCTAATGTCAATCTGCAATTCGAAACGGGTATTGAAGGCAGTCCCTTAGCTGCTGCAGCGCGTCTAGGAACTGATTCAATCCTAGAGTGCCCATTGGACACGGAGCAGATGTTAACTTGCATCTTCAGCCCGGCGTGTTCGGAAGTGCTCTTGCAGTGACAGCGGCGCAGGGAAAACCTCCCCATGTGAAATGTTTGGTTGAGCATGGAGCTAAAACCAATATGCGCCTCCAATATGGAATTTTACGAAGTGCCCTCGCCGCCGCTGCAGTATTTGCAGGTTTCAGTATAATGCAGGAACTTGAAGTACTGGTGGACAGCTTTCGAATAAGGAATGATGAAACTCAGGAGGCCCGTAGCGAGATTGTCGAGTACCTCGCGGCGAGGTCGCCAGGATCTGCCAACCTTCCCCTCTCTTGTAGAAGGTACGGTGTCGTGCTTGCTGCTGCTGCTGTCGGTGGGAACACCCAGGGTGTCAGGTATCTTGTAACAGAGGCCGGGTCAGATGTCAACATGCCCTTGCATTTGGGTGGCCATGGTAGAGCCCTGGCTGCTGCTGCTGCCGCCCGCTATGCGAGAAAGAACATTGTGGAGTTTTGATATCAGAGGGTGCTGTGGTGAATATGCCTTTGGAAGATGGAAGCTACGCTAACGCACTGGTGACTACTGAAGAACCCCTTGGCGTACTCCCGTGGTGGGAGCAAGGCGAGAATTAAAAGCAGAAGACAATGGTGGCAGAGTTTCTAAGGTCATTGGGTTAAGACTCTCTTTCTATACCTTTAGTTTTATTAGCCATAATAGCTCAGATCCGCCACTTGAATCGTCAATAGCCTCTGAGTGTACTTTAACAGATCAATCCGCCCTCTTCATGTTAAAGATATTCATGTTGACTTGGTTCTTAGGTTGCCAAACTTCAATACCCAGAATCATATCTAATTTCTATATTATTTTAGACATTCATATCCTTGGTTAAGTAAATATTCAGAACGATTGACCGAGTTTAGGATTCTATTAAACGTACCATCAGACCCTATATCTAACGGTAATCACGTACTCCACTATTGCCGCGTTTGCGACGTCAGGAATGGAGAAGATCAGCTCGACGGCCAACACAACTGACCTGTCGATACTCGTGATCATTCCGATCGCTAGACGAAAATAATACTTCCGCTAGAGGAATGAGGGTTGTGGCCTGACTGGTCTTCATCCTTGCCAGGCCAGTTGACTGTTTAACAGATTCCACTGACAAGTTGCACTTTCATCTAAGTGGTGAGCATCAAAAGGAATATCCGCATGCTTTCCACATCGTATACCCGTGTTCGCAACTGCATGAATGGTATAGGCGGTGATTGGTCTACTAGATCTCGAACGATAGATAGGTAGTTCTGGTGCGCGCGACGCCATCTGATCTCACCCAGCAACGGCAGACATGAAGGGCAACAGAGGCAATATTCAATTTTGAAGATTTTGGAACCCGTCTAGAGCAGCTAGGCATGGCCAAAATGTAGCTTCTAGAACAAAGGTTGCGACGACAACGGAGATTCTATTGCTACTAAGGAAGAAGGTTCAATGAGTGCTACACCAAGACGGATATCTGCTGTCGTAGCAAAGACTACAGTTAGACATCGTCTTAGATAGGTTTCTAGCGTAATCTGATTGCCTCTGATACGAGCCTTTGGATCGCAAAGGGCGATGGTTTTGTCGCAGGGAGCGGAGGATACGATTGTGTGTTGAGTCTCTCGCATTCCCGGGCTTCACATCAAATGGGATCCGGTGATTAAAAGCCACTTTATTTTCCGGGCAAACGGGAGGAACAAGGGGCCAGGAAACATGGGGTATAATGACTCTGGTTCACTGTTTCAGGGGTGGATATCAGACGTGTTGAACCTTGGACGGGGAACAACACCCGTGCAGGGTGCATAAGATACAGCCATCTCACTTTGATTTTTTTTTTTTTGGGTAGCGGATAGCCACGCGGGATGAAACTGTGTCATTGTAGCTTATCTCCTAGTGGTGTGAACGGGATTTATGAACTTGATAAGATAGTTGGCCGATCATTGGCAGGACGATCAACCCTCTTGTATCCCTTTGTCGCATGGCGGGGAAGTGGGGGTTTGTCAAAGAATGTGACAAGACGGTCTAGAAGCGCCATCCAACGCCAAGTCATGAGGCCTTGCAGCATCCAGTCAACGTGTTTGCTTCAGAAATTTCCATGCCGGCATGTGGTTACCCGGCAAAGGTGCATCTGATCAATAAGAGCCGGACGGCACTCTCCTGGTGCAACCCTCCCGAGGCGGCACACATCCCGAGGTGCTCCCTTATATCCTACCTGGCGTTTCCATGGTATCTTAAGCTTTGAACAAGATGGTGAGATCACTCTGGCGGCCGAGGTGATCAGATCATCTGCATGGCGATCGCTTAGGGCTACGCACCTGACAGATCGTGATGCTTCACGGCAACTAATCGATGGCGAACGGTGACTGACAGACCGGCCGCCAAACGGACCAAATCCAAACGAAATCTCGTTCGTCACTCCGTCATGCAACATCCTATCGGACAGCCAAGCTTTTTTGTACCCCTTCGATAACGGTTTGTCGTGCGCACAATGGCTAACGGCGCTGCAATTATCATTTGGCGTCCAACACCTTCAAACGGCCGGTGCCTTCGCTCGACGCTTTGGCACCGTACCGCACGCGGCTACGACCCCAACATTCCGCTCCATCATATTTTATCTCCGGCCTCTCGGAGTATAGAGATAGAGGAATGGGGCTAAGGAATGTGTGCAACCCTAGGCAGCCGGTGCCATAAACAGATGACAAACCCGGGTGACTCGCTATGGGGTCGATTCATCCTAAAACCTCTCGGTTTCCTCTATCGTGGCAGCGTCTAAATCATGTATAATAAGGGCTGGCATTCCTTTGTGTTGTTTTGCACCAGCCCTCAGCTCTTCACCTCATCAGTGTACATGATACCATAGCCATGACTCCTTCCAAGACTGTCGCTGTTTTCGGACTTTGTCTGGCTTCCCTCCCGGGCGCGCAGGCCGCGATCAACCTGGATAGATCGAATAATCTTGCGGTTTATTGGGGTGAGGATGCACGAAGAGCGCACGAGGTATATCGCAGCTGACAGCAACTTTCAGGGCAGAACTCCTACGGACAGTCTACCGGGGCATATGTTCAGCAGCGTCTGTCCTATTACTGCAAAGGTAAGCCAGATCGAACACATGTTGAAGATGCGAATGCTCATGTTTCCGTCAAATTCATATAGACCCGAATATAGATGTGAGACAGGCCGCCTCCTCACACCTTACCTGCACGATTGCACTCCTGACAAGAAAAATAGGTATTCCAACTCGCCTTCCTCACGAGGATCAACGGCGCCGGTGGCGTTCCGGAGCTCAACTTTGCAAACGCCGGCGACAACTGCACGGCGTTCACAGGCACTTCGCTCCTGAACTGTCCGCAGATTGCGTGAGTATCCTCTCCAACGCTTCGGCTTCATGAGGTCTAATAAACGCGACCAGGGCCGATATCAAAGAATGCCAGTCGCTGGGAAAGACCATCCTCCTCTCCATCGGAGGAGCTACCTATAATGAAGGCGGCTTTACCAGTGAAGCTGCAGCCATTGCCGGGGCGAAGGTGATATGGGAGACCTTTGGTCCAGTTTCGAATGCCGCAGCGAAGCGGCCCTTCGGTGATGCAGTGGTTGATGGGTTTGATTTCGACTTCGAGGCGCAGGTCAACAACATGCCCACCTTCGCCAACCAGCTGCGTAGCTATTTTGCAAGCGATACTTCGAAGAAGTACTACACAACAGCCGCACCCCAGTGTCCTTATCCCGATGCCGCAGACGGACCGATGCTAGACGGCGCCGTGTATTTCGACGCAATCTGGATCCAGTTTTACAACAACTACTGCGGCCTCCAGTCCTGGGTCCCCGGCAGTACGACACAGAACAACTTCAACTTCGAGAGGTGGGACACGTGGGCCAAGCAAACCTCTCTGAACAAGAATGCGAAGGTCTACCTTGGTATTCCTGGGAATACAGGCGCCGCAGGCACAGGGTACCAGCCGCTCGCGGCGGTCACTCAGATCATCCAGTACGTCAAGCGATTCAGCAGCTTTGGCGGGGTGATGATCTGGGATATGAGCCAGTCGTACGCCAATAGCGGGTTTGTCCCCGGTATAAAGGCTGCCTTGGCTAGTGGGGTGTCCTCAACGTCTACCACAAGCACGACGACAACATCGTCTACGTCTAAGAGTACATCGACATCGACTACGTCGACGACTACCACTCGCACCACCACAACATTGACTACCACAACGAAGTCAACCTCAACCACCTCAACGACACCAGGGCCAACTACGACACCCACGTCTACCACGAGTAGAACCACATCGACTACCACTACCCCAACTACGACTACAACGGGGGCGACACCTACCGCGACTACCTGTCCCGCCGCAGGAAAAGCATGCTCGACTGGCGGCGCGTTTGGCTGTAACGGTAGTCAATTCGGTATTTGCGATAACGGGAAGTGGGTGATGCAACAATGTCCAGCTGGTCTTGTGTGTGTCAAGAGTGGAACAAGCGCCTATTGTGACTTTCCAGGAGCGTCGGACAGCAAACCCTGCTCTTAAGGGTATGGTGGTATATGTGTGCAGCTTTGTGCTTTGGAAATAGATTTGCAGAAATGTACAATGGATACCCATTTATCACCTGTTCAGTGCCAAATAAGTAACTCCCTCGGATACTATGCCTGCATACTCTCATATAGGCCGAACCGTAAATTCCGCCCAATGCATCCTCCAAAGAACTTATTATACATAACGCCGAACTATGACCCCCCACCATACCTCACCCACCACCCAACCAAACCAAGCAGCAGAAGCCCTCCAGCCCACCTCAAAATAAACCCAGAAGCCTCAACATAAGCCAACCGAATATGCTCCTGAAACTCCCCCCTAGGATACGCCCTCGGCCACTCCACCCCAGCAGG
>MBFL02000326.1:0-39105 GCA_001696595.2 Aspergillus hancockii | reverse complement strand
CCGTTCCCCTTTCCCTTTTTCTTTTGTTTCTTTTTTCTAGGTGGTGTTTTTTTTCGTTTACTTACCCCTGAAACGTTCTTACGGACAGGACATTTTTTCCCCCTCAAAGTCCTTCCACATTCCACACCCACTCCGTTTTCTTCTTTCCCCCTCTTCCAATATTAATTCCTTTGTCACACCCGACATCGTCACTTTTAACTCGACAAGATGAGAGAAGTTATCAGTTTGAACGGTACGTGTTTCATCTTCCACTTAGCATGCCCCTCCATGGGGAAAGGCTGGACGTCCGCCGTTACTAATGTGTGGCTTTTACGTGTACAGTTGGCCAGGCTGGTTGCCAGATCGCCAATTCCTGCTGGGAGGTACGAATATAAGAGAATACTAGAGCATTAAAGTTGGAATGTGACAGGTGAACTGACACTGGTGAATTAGCTCTACTGCCTCGAGCACGGCATCCAGGTTCGTCGTTTCCTTCGTAACCCATCCATCCTCACCGGTTAGAGGGACTGACAATTGTACAATAGGCCGATGGTTACTTGACCGAAGAACGCAAGAAGGAAGACCCTGACCATGGCTTCAGCACTTTCTTCTCCGAGACTGGTACGTTGACATGACTTGCTATCTTCTCGCCACCATCCCCTAACACGCAATGGTGCCATAGGTCAGGGCAAATATGTGCCTCGTACCATCTACTGCGATCTTGAGCCCAATGTTGTCGATGAGGTCCGCACTGGTACCTACCGTAGTCTTTTCCACCCCGAGAACATGATCACTGGCAAGGAGGATGCCTCGAACAACTATGCCCGTGGTCACTACACCGTTGGAAAGGAGATGATCGACCAGGTCCTCGACAAGGTCCGCCGCGTCGCCGATAACTGTGCTGGTCTCCAGGGCTTCCTCGTCTTCCACTCTTTCGGTGGTGGTACTGGTTCTGGTTTCGGTGCTCTCCTGATGGAGCGTCTTTCCGTCGACTACGGCAAAAAGTCCAAGCTGGAGTTCTGCGTCTACCCTGCCCCTCAGAACGCCACCTCCGTTGTTGAGCCTTACAACTCCATCCTGACTACCCACACCACCCTTGAGCACTCCGACTGCAGCTTCATGGTTGACAACGAGGCCATCTACGACATCTGCCGCCGCAACCTCGGCATTGAGCGCCCCAGCTATGAGAACCTGAACCGCCTGATTGCTCAGGTCGTCTCCTCCATTACCGCCTCTCTGCGTTTCGATGGTTCCCTCAACGTTGATCTGAACGAGTTCCAGACCAACTTGGTGCCTTACCCCCGTATCCACTTCCCTCTCGTTGCCTACGCTCCCGTCATCTCCGCCAACAAGGCTGCCCACGAGTCCAACTCCGTCAACGAGATCACTATGTCTTGCTTTGAGCCCAACAACCAGATGGTTAAGTGTGATCCTCGCAATGGCAAGTACATGGCCACCTGCTTGCTCTACCGTGGTGATGTTGTCCCCAAGGAGACCCACGCCGCCGTTGCCACCCTCAAAACCAAGCGTACCATCCAGTTTGTCGACTGGTGCCCCACTGGTTTCAAGATCGGTATCTGCTACCAGCCCCCCAAGCAAGTCCCCAACGGCGACCTTGCCAACCTCAACCGTGCAGTGTAAGCCCTCCCCCTTCTGTTCCCCCGACAAGTAAGAAACGGCAAAGCTGACCTAATCATAGCTGCATGCTGTCCAACACCACCGCTATCTCCGAGGCCTGGTCCGCTCTCGACCACAAGTTCGACCTTATGTACTCCAAGCGTGCTTTCGTCCACTGGTATGTTGGTGAGGGTATGGAGGAAGGTGAATTCTCCGAGGCCCGTGAGGACTTGGCTGCCCTCGAGCGTGATTACGAGGAGGTTGCCAGCGACTCCCTGGAGGAGGAGGTTGAGGCTGAGTACTAAGTCAAAAACACCGCTCGGTCAATCCTCAGGCCATGATTGTTTTCAGCCATGGTTTTGGGTGCTGATGGTGATTGTTTCCGAGTTGTTGTGTTGGCGACAGGCGTTGGCCAAGGTTACTGCAAATAAGAGAGAGAAGCTTGGATTAGCACAGACTTTGTTTTCTTTGTCTGATATATTTTTAATATCCCTGAAATAGCGATGAATTTACCGCTCATTCCCACATGTAGCTTTTTGTGCACGCAAGAACATTTCGTAATAGTATGTTAAGAAAGGCAGTAACCTTATGAATGTGACATTGTGATAAATAGAATAGTGACATGCTTATATTATATTGTACTTAGTTTGCTACAGCGGAAAATCATTGTGGCCTGGTAGCATGAAATAGGGGGGCTGGAGAAATCCAAGTTGATATCGAAAGCACCCACATTCGCTGTCTAAGCTGCATCTTAGTCGTTTGGGTTGGTGACTGACCGCCCGGCAGAAACCCTCCCCGGACCCAAAGGCAAGCTACGGAGTACATGAACCCAATCCCTCATTTCCTCCTCTACCTTCCCTGAATCCAGCTTGTCGCAAGCTCCCGACAACCCTGTCTTGTCCATATTACTTACTTGTTCATTCTTTCTTTGTCATCCTAGGCAATCTTGCTACCTTCTTCGCGGTTTCATCTTTGTCGGGATATTAATTTCCGCCATTCCATTCATCGTTAATTACCTCATCCAGAAGGCGGCGCTTTGGCCATCCATGCCCGTGGCATCTTCTGGATAAGTCGACAGTCCGGACACTTCAACGAATCTTTGTCAAGCATTTCCGGATTATTGTGTACAAGGAGGGGAGGCCTGCTCCTCCTAAACTACAACCATGGCTGACAATAGTGAGTACCGCAAGCAATGACGCAACTAAAGTAGCCGGGTGGACGAGCTCTCAGGGGACGGGATATGTGCACCCGGTATACGAACCAGCGGAACTGACGGATTCCCTCTTCGCCTTTAGCAGCTCGACACCCCAATCTCAATTTGACTCCTGATGAGAAACGCGTCTTCTACCAATACTTCCAAGCCGCAGATACAACAAACCTCGGAGTCATCACCGGCGAAGTTGCCGTCCCTTTCTTCGAGAAGACCAAGCTAGCGCCCGATACTCTCGGTTTGGTACGTTAATTAATAATATATTCTACTGAACGCTCGCTACATCTTCTACGGGCATGGACCTGGCTAACGGCGTCTTGGGCTTCTCGTAGATATGGCAAATTGCGGATAGGGAAAATCGGGGTCTCCTGACCCCCTCTGGCTTCGGTGTTGTGTTACGGTTAATTGGGCACGCTCAAGCTGGCCGCACTCCCACAGAGGAATTGGCTTTACAACGTAAGTCACTTCCAGACGCCTTGCCTATTTCCTTCTATTATTTTGTGTTTGGCATACTGATTTTCTTGTTCACCAATTTAGCCGGACCGTTGCCCAGGTTCGACGGTATCCAAGTTGATACTTCTGCTCCTCCGCGCGATGCAGGCGCAACAAGTCCTCCACCAGCGGCGGGCGGATCAATTCGAGTTCCTCCGCTGAACCCGGATGATGTTAACAAGTTCCTATCGCTTTTTGAGAAATCTGATGTCTCGAGGAGTGGGGTTCTATCAGGCATGCAATTCTTCGACTCTGTGAAAAGATCGGCCTTTGAACTAACTCTCTCATGTTCACAGGCGATATTGCCAAACAAATTTTTGAACGCGCAAGGCTACCTAACGAAATCCTCGGCAGAATATGGAATCTGTCAGATACTAAGCAGCGCGGCGCCCTGGATGCGACTGAGTTCATAATTGCTATGCATCTTTTGACGTCGTACAAGTCAGGTGCGATGAGAGGAATTCCCCAAACTCTACCGCCCGGTCTATATGAAGCCGCTGCACGGAGAGGTTCTAGTCGTGCTTCCATAGGCTCTCGGCCTGGACTTGATGTCCCCCCTGTGCCCGCAATACCGAAGCAATTCACTGGACCTCAGCGAACGCAGAGCCCTATCAACAGGTCCTTTGGGTCACCCCTTTCAGCACAGCCTACCGGCTTGGATTGGCTAGTTACCCCTCAGGAAAAGGCACACTTCGATACCATTTTTTCAACTATCGATTCGGCAAAGATTGGCAAGATCAACGGAGACCAGGCCGTCACTTTCTTCATGAATGCGCAGCTACCTGAGGAAACTCTAGCTCAGATCTGGGATCTGGCGGATATTGATGCGGATGGGCAACTGACAAAGGATGAGTTCGCAGTTGCCATGTATTTGGTCCGACAACAACGCAGTGGAAAGGAGCCGCTACCACAGGTCCTGCCTCCTGCGTTAATCCCGCCGAGTATGCGTCGTCCTGGTTCCGCTCACCTGGCTCCGACTCCTATTCCTGCGCAGGCAACGGGCGCAGCTCCAGCGACCGCCCCTACTCCCGCGGTCCGATCGGCCGCAGATGACCTCTTCGGCCTCGATTCATTCTCCGCTCCCGCTCCGGCCGCAGCTCCCTCGCAGGTACCCCAGTCTACGGGAGGTTCGAATGCACCATTTCAAATACCTGCATCGCCGACGTCCAGAGTATCCCAACCGAGCAGTTCAACGACGTTCAAGCCTTTTATCCCGTCTTCGTCTTTTGGCCAAAGTCTTCAGCCGCAGACGACAGGCGCCTCCTCCGGTGTTTTGTCAACAGCTCGTCCACCTCCGTCACCATCAGATGACCTTCTTGGAGACAATGATCCTGAAGAGTCCAAGAAACTGACACAAGAGACTACCGAGCTTGCCAATCTATCCAATCAGATTGGTTCGTTGGCAAATGAGATGCAGAATGTCCAGACTAAGCGTACATCTGCTGAACATGAATTGTCTCAGACCTCTCAGCAGAAACGCGATTTCGAGGCTCGGCTTGCGCAAGCCAGGGCAATGTATGAACAAGAGGTGAAGAACTTCAAAACACTCGAGGAACGACTCAATGCTTCTAAGGCGGAGACCAGCAAACTGCAGCAAGAGTACGCGTTGATCGAAGGAAGCAGACAGGACTTACAGAATCAGTACGATCAGGTATCTGCCGCATTAACTGCTGATCAACAGGAAAATGCAAGCTTGAAGGAGAAGATTCGCCAGGCAAATGCTGCTGTTGCCCAGATCAAACCGGCGCTCGAAAAGGCTCGTTCCGAGGCGCGACAGCAGAAAGGCTTAGCCGCTATCAACAAGAAACAGCTTGCTACCGTGGAGGGTGAGCGAGACAAGCTCCAGGAAGAGATGGACGGGCTCTCGAAAGAGCAACCTCACGAGCCAGAAGAGAGCGCGGCGCCTGCTGGCGGCATACCTAGGGTCAGCAGTCCCGCTGCCTCCACAACCAGCCAGAACACAAATCCATTCTTCAAACGTCAAATGACCGGCTCTAGCGAAGGCAATAATTTGTCTCCTCAAGCCTCGAATGACCAACAGCGCGCTTTTGATAGCCTATTCGGCCCATCCCTTGGAGCCCCAGCCTCCACAGTCACCCCACCTCCGCTAACGTCCTTCCGCGCCGACTCTCACCCAACTTCAATCAAGTCCGCGACGTCTGGAGCACCAACTCCTTCGGGTTCCCCTCCGCCTCCCGCAGCTGTGTCTTTCCACGAACCTCCACCCCCGCCGCAGTCTAGGCAACTCACTCCTAATGTGCTTCCGTTCGGCGAGTCTCAGTCGGCGACCTCTTCGACGATGGTTTCCCCACCTGCTAGTAGATATGATACGCCTGATTTAAGTACAGTCTCACAAGCTGGAACTAGTGAGGCTGGAGCTACCACTGCTCCCACATTTGATGATACGGAAGACTTGAAGCAGAAATTCCCAGAAATCCCTGGTGCTTCAGAGCAATTTGCGAATGCTGCGATATCACCTTCAGCCGAAAGCAAGCCAGCTGGGACGAAGGATCCCAGTTTTGATGAGCTTTTCGGTGGCCCAGCGCATCAGCGGTCAAAGTCTCAGAAACAGAACGATTTCGATGAAGCCTTTGCTGCTATGGGTCCGGGATCAAACAAGACCAATGGAGCACCCGTAGCGTCCGAATTCCCGCCCATTCGAGAATTCGATGACGATGACGATGACGATGTTAGCACCGAGAGTGAGGCACCCCTGGGCTTTGAAGACAACTTTACCCCTGCTATTCCTCCACAAAGTCAAGTAGCGTCCAACCCCCCTCCTGCTGCAGACTCTCAGAAGAGTCCCCCAAAGTATGAGGAAAGTGTCCAGAAAGAAGAGGTGGGAGGAGCACCAGAATTTAATGGCCTTTTGCCAAAACGTGAAGATCCGACCGATGCCCCTCATTCGGTAGAGTCAGGCACCGGGGCGCCGATTGTTCACGGAGAACCGCAGCCAGATCTTTCCAAGGCTACTGCCGCTCCTTCAAGCGGCAAGGCCAGTGCTCCTGATTTCGAGGCGGCCTTTGCAGGTCTCAATCTAGCACCGGCAAAGGAGAGCGATGATGAGGACGACTTTGAAACTCCCGACAATAAGAACAACACAGACTTTGACTTCTCTTTCGACTCTCCAACTCAAGCAAAGCCCTCCACTCCCGGTACCCATGCGGGGAACGCTGCTTCTTCTGACTTCTTCAGTTTTGACAAGAATGTCGCCCTCTCGTCGCCTGGGGGTGCTACTGCTACACCATCAGCAGACCCCAATGCAAAGCCACAGTCGCACGACTGGGAAGCGCTCTTTGCACCACTCGATAATGTCCAGACTCCCGGCGGTGCCAACGGAACCAACAATGCAGCAGCAACTTCGCCCTCCGGCCCTAATGACAAGTCACCAGGGTGGGCACTCCAAACCAGCACAGAAGATGATCAAATCCTCCAACGATTGACCGGCATGGGTTTCCCTCGCGAAGAGTCTCTTGCCGCATTGGAGAAATTCGACTACAATCTTGACAAGGTAAATTCATCCTCCCTGGGTGCAGTGATTTATCCGAACGAATTGGAACTGACAATTTCGTCTAGGCAGTAGATCACCTGACATCGAAAGCTTAATACGTTCTTTCTAATTTTCTTCTCTTTTCTTTTCCTTATCGCCATGCACATAGTTTTTCTTTAGCCCCTCGCTTGACTCACTTTTTCCTTCCCTTACAGCTTTTCGTACTCTGTATTTGATCTATTGGTCGGCTTGCATATCTCACTACTGCTGTCATGTATATTCCTCAGCGGTACTTCCTCAATCCTACCTACTATATTGATTGCCCCCATGTAATGTAACCCCACATGCTTGTTGACAAAGATTATGAAGCTGGAGAGGGGAAGGATACATGATACAAAGACTTAGTCCCATTTGCAATTCTCACCACTAACACCAGACTAGTCTAGTAGTTCATAATCCCATGACATAGTTATCCATTATTTTGAGATCTTCGGCATCGGTGCATTTGACATTGCTGACTGTACGTGCAGAACTCGGGCAGCACTCAATGAAGTCGAAACTCAGCTACCTGAGAACCAGTTCCTGGTAGAGGACTGTAAGCTTATTTTTGGAGATCTCTTTTCTTTCTTTCTTTTTTCCTCTTAAGATGGAGGCAGAATGATTGACATTCTATAAGATCCACGATGCCAGCAGAATCTCACCGTCCCAGATAACAAAAATTAAAGGCGAAGAAGAGACAGGATGGGGTAGAGAATGTGTAACTAGAAAGGAAAGTGGAAGCCACTATTCTGGGAATAATTTAAAGAACGACGGGCAAACGATGTGGAAGAGTCCAAATGTTGGGAGTAATGGCATGGTAGTTTGCATATTTAGAAGTCTGGTATCATTCAATTGAAGCTCCGTTTTCAGTATCCGTGCCCTTCAACGAACTCTTCTCATGCTGTGTCGAGGTCCGTTGCATTGAAACCACTATCTCAAGTAAGCGAGAGCCTCTGAGAAAGTACTATAAAAAAGGTCCATCTTACCAAAGTCTTCTTTTTGTCGCTGTCTGGATGCTTTGCTCCCGGGCCACCTCCCATTCATAATATTGTCGAATCCTTTGGAGCCCTGTAACAGGTAATGGAGACCACCCATAACACAGAATACACCGATTGAGAATACCCATGTGCGAACGACAGTAACGATGGAGGTTTGGCCTCCGATGAACCATCCAAAGAGACAGAAAAAGGTTGCTACCAGGTCCACTACCAGAATAGCTCCCATGAGTTGCCAGGAAGGGACTGAGGACCAGAAGGGACCTTCCGCACGTGTGATGAAGATTAACCAATTTTCGGTCAGCGAGATCTCTAGAAACAAGACTTCGTCTCGTTTCCCAAAATTTTGCACGATGCCTCCTTGCTCACCACCGGATAACATGGTGGTCAGTGTGACCCAAGTGCCTATCGCTAGGACGATTCCGAGAAGGACAGACATTCCCCATAGTTTAGGCAGGTTCCACTTCACAGGTGTTTTCGAATAGGGTGCTTTGTCGTAAGCTATAGCCAATGTTGCAATATCAGCAAATATAGCAATAAAAACCACAAGTTGCAAATTTAGACTCTCGTTCATAATGGCTATCCAAAGTCCTAAGAAAATCTCGAGGTGCAGGGACAGCGCGATCCGATACACCACATAAGCGTGCATGCGGTGAAAAATCTGACGAGAGGTCTTCAAAGCATCAATAATGGCAGATAGACCAGGTGCTAAAAAGACAATATCGGCTGCAGTACGGGCCGCGTCTGAGGAGCCTTCGACTGCGATTCCGGCGTCGGCTTTCTTGAGTGACGGAGCGTCGTTGACACCGTCTCCTGTCATTGCTACTAAGTAGCCACGCTGTTGGAGTATGTCCACAACGTTATATTTGTGCTGAGGGAAAACTTCAGCAAATCCATCGGCAGCCTCGACAAAGTCATATACCTGAGACCCAGGCATTGTTCCTTTTCCACCGAGGCCAAGACGCTCAGCGTTATATACGTTTGTGCCTAAGCCTAGTTGGCGCGATGTCTCTCGGGCGATTCCCACAGCATCACCTGTTAACATTTTGACCGACAGGCCGAGGGACTTGGCTTCGTGTATGGTCTTTGCTGTGTCATGTCGAGGAGGATCTGAGCATGGCATTATGCCGAGTATTTCCCATTCACCTTCACCTCGTTTCCGTGCAACGCCGAGTGAGCGAAAACCACGCACCGCGAAGTCTGCTACCTTATTCATGTAAGCTACTTCTATCTCTTCCGGAATCGTATGGTCCTCCTCGACTGTCTTCAGCACAAAGATAGGAGCTCCTTTCATGCAGATGATACGCTCGCCTTGGGGAGACTGTACTATGGCTGTGACCTTCTTTGACACGGGATCAAATGGGCAGAATTCAAGCTTCTTGTACTGTGTAAGCTCCTTTTTAGCCTCTGGATAGTCTTTGAGTGCCCTAAGGAAAGCTCTGTCAATGGCGTCCATGCCCTTCTTCTTCCGCGAAGCGGCCAGACAAGCTGTTAGCATAAGATCCTTTGATTCGACACCGGGCACAGTGTAGGGCTCTGACAAGGAGAGCTTGTTCCTCGTTAATGTACCGGTCTTGTCGGAACATAGTATTTCAACACCGGCGAGAGACTCAATTGCGGAAAGCCTCTGCACAATGGCCTTTTTCTTGGCCAAGTACGCTGCCCCGACTGCCATTGTTGTGGTGACAACAGCAGGTAGGCCAACAGGCACACCGATCATAGTGATGGCCAAAGTAAATTCCAAGATGGTGACAATGCCATTTGAACGATAGAAAGACGATACCCATACGACGAGTAATGTCACTATAACAAGTATAAGCAAGACAACACTGATTCCATTCAAGACTTCGGTGAAATGCCCAGCTCCGGAGGCGGCAGCACTGACGAGAGCAGCGGCACGGCCTACGAAGGTATGGTCGCCAGTAGCCGTGACGACAAGTCGTGCATGGCCATGTTTTACTGCTGATGATGAATAACATGTATCGTTGTTGTCCTTATCGACAGCTAGAGATTCGCCGGTGATGCCAGACTGATCTACCTGGAGGGCACTACTCGACAGTATCCGGCCATCAGCGGGAATGATCGTACCCTATTCACAATTAGAAAACCTGCCCTTCTAGATGTTCGTGACATCCCCTTATGGAAAGTACCTCCTCGATTTGTAATATATCTCCTGGCACAACATCAGACGCATCGATCTCGACAAGATGACCGTTGCGCATTACGACAGCTTTGAGAGCCAAGGTCTTCTTTAGCTCATCCACAATGGATCCAGCCTGGAACTCCTGAATAAAACCCACAGATGCGTTGAGTATGAGTAGAGCACAAATGACTCCGAAGTCGACCCAGTCGCGGAGACCAGCTGCTAGGATTGCAGCTGCCTGTATTCGTAGCGATGGGATGACCTGTAAGCGAAGATCCAGAGATGTCAGAGTGTGATGCACATACCTCCATCACAAACTGAACAGGCCCGACAAAGTATGAAAGGAACTTGAGAAATAGGTTCTCTTTTTCTTCTTTCATTTGATTGAGGCCGTACTTCTTTCGACGAAGTAAAACTTCGGCTTCGGTGAGGCCAGTACCAGGATCTGTCTGCAGAAGCTCCTCCGGAACGCAATGAGATGTGCTCTTGTCATCCTGTCCACTGTCGGTCAAATCAATGTGACCGTCTAGAGACTCGAGTTCTTCGATGAGAGCATCTATGTCCTCAGCATCTTCACTATTCTCCTCATCTTCGGACATTGATTTCCTTTCAGCTGGTGCCATTGTTACGAATTGTTCTTTGGGGTCCACATCGTCCTGACTGGAAGTCACTTCATTGGCTTGAGGAGCTCTCGCTGTTTCTGAATTGGACTGGATATGCATTGGAGGAGGAAGGACAGCAATAAGGTGTCAGGATGGATTGAGGTAGGTCTCTATAAGTTATAAATAAATACTCCGTACCCGATAATCTTCGTGGATAATGCAGCAAATAGTGGATGCTAAAGAGGTGAACGAGAAGGTCACTAGAAGGACGGCGTGAAGGAAAGACAATAAGTTGAGATGGAGAGAAGAGAAGAGAATGAAATAGCAGGAACGCCGGACAGCTTCGTACTTGCCTTGTCTGGTAGTCAGGTGCTCCGTCACTGGCTCCGTATTGAGCCACCTTTCTTCCTTTTCAAGCCCGTCTATAAATGCCCCGGCTAATGTGACTAACAGCTTCCTCAGATGCTCTCCTAGCTTGCCGGCCCTACAACAACAAAGGAGAACCTTACGGATGGGGGAGAGGAGCAAAAGGATTGAAGAGTCATTCTCTCACAGCACTGCTCAAGATGAGGAGACACTAAGCGGAGAGAAATTTCTAACTCCATTTCTATGTTTGCCTAGCTGACTGTACTTGAGCATATAATTTAATAAAACTATGGGTTATAGCGACTCTTACAACTCAGACCTCCACAAACCACGACTCGTCAGATACGCATACATTATGTACTTCTGCTCATTCCATGCTCTTTGAGAGTAATAATAGGCGGAGCCACCGGAGCCACCTGAGCCACTGTCCCATCGTCGTTCCATTCTAGGATATCCAGTGTATCCTTTACGAGGTCCATATCAAACCGCTAAAACATGTATACAACCGTGGTGAGTATATGGACGTAAGACTGCCTAGAAGCCCATAATTAGATCAGAACTAGAACTATACCACTGACATAGCACGCAAACAATCGTAGGCATCTACTTACCGCGCGGCAACACATGATCTAGGGCCCTTGTTAAAAGGCATGAAGCATTGCTCCACTTTTTTTTTTTTTTTTTTTGGAAATCCCAGGGCTAGAATCTAGCTATCTGTCTGGGGTGAAATGGGCGGGGTTGGAAAAGCTGCTTCGTTATGATGGAAAGTTAAGATCGCTGCTTATATACGTGTCTATTGCTCAAATTAGCTGGTGATCCAGTAGAAGGAAAAGTTGACAAGCATAATTTGACGATGAAGTTGTACGGAAAATGCTAGATGACAGGATTAGGTGGGAGAGACGTATACTCCACCTGGAATGATATAAGAACCGATATTCTGTCCCTCTCAAGATACAACCCTCGGTAAGATTCCTGGCACTGGTGGCAAGATTCCCTTACTACAGCATCCTGCTATAATACTCAACTATACCAGAAGCTTACCTTGGCCATCCTGCTGCCTTGCTTACAAAATAAGGTATCTGGTGAGGTCGCGCTAGTTAAAAGTCTGAGTCGCAAACCCCACCGGGCCATCTCCGCACGCGACCAGCAATTTCATCCTGAAGTCTAGCTTTTACAGTCTTTGAATTCAGAACATAAAAGTGCACCAATTAAAGGAAGAGTTGGAGTATCGGTCCCAGCTATCATTAAGTTCTGGTCTGCTGAAACGACGCAATGATATCGTGGTTACTAGTTCTTTTGTAAAAACATGATCGAGAAGCCTACCAAAAACTGTTCGACGCTTTCTGGTCAAGTTTTTCTGTTCTCGTTGAGATTCTTCCAGTATTAAAAGCACCTCCTTCCCTGTTTTCTTACAATGCTGTTAAGAACCAGGAACACCTTCATTTGAAATGTGGAAAGGAGAGGGTGGGACTGAACCGCCTCGTAGAGGTTTTAAACCCGATCATAACCCATGCGTAAAATGGCAAGTGTATGGAGACCAACGGAACCAGAAACGTAATAAAAGTTAGTACGAGCCTCGCAAGAACATATTCACTGCTCTTCATCATCTGCGGTAACTCACGTCTAGCGGTAGCGACCAACAAAGTCTTGCGCAATTATCCACCCTGAACTCGGCGTATCGTAGCTCACTAAGTCCGTAGAGAACCCAAGGTCAGCCTCCGCGACGATATCTGCCTAGCGATGATTTGAAATGTGCCCTGATATAGATCTCATTGCGTACATCCAGTCATAGCTTGAAAGTAGGTTAACAGGTCAACTGGTTAGCCTCGTCCTGTGCATGCCATAGCCTCCACAGCCTCACTGGCATGGCTCCTCCAAATTAGGAACGAGCAATCCATTTCTCGATAAAAGAAAAGGGGGAGAATTGCTTTGCGCACGAGTCGGTAACGATGTACATTATTGGTGGTTACAATGTTCTGATCGCCCTGGACTGATTTATAGAAGCTTTCGTATTTGGGAAACTTTGGCTTTGATGTGAAGGCTCTGAAGCTGACAAGTTAGTACCTCAGCGGTGATTTAGAGCAATAACGCATAGGATTAGGTTGCACCGACCTCTGGTGGAGGTCGACATCGTCAATTTGGATATGATTGGGTGCAATTCGAATAACGTTAGTCTGCAGTAGAGATAAGCACATGCCTCATCCGCAGTTTGAGAGTCAAATGTTCTTGCTAAGTTTGGGGCATACCGTAAATCATGTGTAGACGAGGTAGCTGTTGGGTGAGGCTTCCATGTCCAATAGCCTCATGATAAGGCAGGTAGAGCCTCGTGACTGTCGCAGGTCTGGGACCTGGAACGGACCGTGGAGGGTGAAAGTAGAGACGATAGACGACAATGATCGCCCGAATGACCGTCAGCAAAGCAAGAAATCCGAAACAAATGTCGCAGCCAGTTATGGCCCATATCAGTGAGCCGCTTGCCATCAACATAATTGCTGGTCGTCGTGGATATTCAAATTAGAGGAGACAGTCAGTGAAGATTTGACATTAGTTGCGTGCATTTGTTATCGTCCTGTCCTTTAACTAGGCAACATTTCCTCGGAGCAGAATTAATGACAATCAGAGTAAATGAAGTTTCAATAAACTACAGAGAGAGTCCCATCGGATCCCTTCTGCTGCAAGGCGATAGATCCACTGATGCTGTCGAGTGTCCCAGCCCGGGTGTGCAGTTGGCTCAATACTGATTACTTCTCAGGATGATCGCCCTTCTTGCTATACATATTTCTCCCATGGCCTACGAGCTCATTCCAATCAGTTATTTTTTACAAAGTACCCACAGTGCCACATACCCCTTAGTTAACTCTGTTCTCCGTCTGCTCACACCACTCGATTGCTAGACAGTCATTGCGTCCGTCACAGATATATACGCCAATGTCCTTGGTAAGGGCACGGGGGAATTGAATAAGGTCAGTGGTAAATCGCGCGACCTGGCCCTAAGATTAATATACATAGGTTCGCAAATATCCTGAACGTGGAGAGACGCTCGCATACCGACAACATTTGAATATAAGCGATCGGGTCTTTTGCCGCGACAAAACTTCGAAGTTGGGGCTTTAGATAGTAGAGAGGGAAACACACTGATAACGGCAAGAAGGAGGTACTGGGAGCTGACTCAGATGCAAGGCTCAGAGGGTGAGGACATAACTCGTTAGCAATGATCATGTGTGGCCTCGCTTGTATTTTGTCGCTTTACTAGTAAAATCTTTGTTATACTCAACATCGCGGTGTGTTGGTAGGTGGTGTAGTTAATCTGAATTTCTTGAGCTTAACAGAATCGATGCAATCACTTCAAGGGAGGACTCTGACTCTTTAAAATCGCTTTTCCCAATATATAACTGTTGTTCAGCAGTGAATGTTCACTAGAATTAAATATAAATCTAGAATGTCTCGTGAGGTTTAGCCAATTAGAAACTCCAGAGTCCCGTGCTGCTGACATAAAGCACTCCCGACGTCATTCTTTTTTGCATTGAGCACAAAAGAAATGGAAAATGGAGGATCAACTCAAAACTCGCGTCGACTCCAGAAACTGACACGTTCCAACCAATCGATCGATCCTCAAGCGGCTGTGACCGTTCGGTTACTCTTGCACCTGATGCTCCACTAGGAAGTCTGTGGATCAAGCCTTCCAGCAACTGAGAAGGTAGTTCGGAATTGCAACCGCGGCGCTATCCAAACATTAGTACTGTGCTGCTGTTGGCCACTCGTACTTTTTATGATAATGTTGCATATCTTGGCATTCAAGGAACTCCTGATCTATTCAATCGATACCTGAATGGGCTTTTATTTCAAAAATATCCTTAACATCTATTTATATTGATCGCAACTTCCGCTCCGTTGACTTGGTTACATATACAGGAACCATGAACAGGAAGATCCCAGGGTTCTACTATGGTGAGTGATCTTATCAAGGCACTACTAATAGTGCTCGTTGTATCCCACGCGAACATTTTCCCTGGTTTCTCTCATATGATATTAACGCCTTCTAGACCCCGAAAAGAAAAAATACTTCAAGATCGAGGCGAGCCACAAAGCTGCCCCAGGAGCTCAATACTCCAAAGATGCCGTCAAACGGAAACGCAAAGACCAGGAGGTTGTACCGCCCTACCAGGCCCCTAACTCAATGAGATCCTCATGACTGACCCTCTTGGTAGAAGCGCCAAAGAAAAGTACATCTCACTCGGAGGGTAGCAAAAGAGAAAATCAAGAGAGCAACATTCTTAGCCAACCCACTCATTGGGGCGGAGCGGGAACTTGGAATCCAGCATGTCACAAAAAGTGTCCGACAAGAGCAATGCGGTTTGCTGTATGCAGGACAATTTCGCCGGAACCAGTTGCACCAATTTGAGCCCTGGCCGGACGAATACTCTATTAAACATGTGTTGCGTAACCAGCGGTCGGGGATTTTAGTTGCTAGTAAGTTATTTCCAATATTGATTCTCTCTACTACCTCGAGCCGTTTGCTAATTGCTTCCAGGCGGCCATCGTGGTGGTGAATCTTCTGTTTCGTGAGCGGAGCCTTTCAATGCGTGGCGGCTGGCGTTCAATCTGCTAACCGCCACAAGAATCTGCTTCCCAGACTGCGATCAGGAAAAATGGACCTACAACCGCACAATGGAACGAGTGCTCTTCAAAGAGCCCTATAGAGTATGCTACCTGCCTTCTGGAAATCATAGACCGTTGGAGGTTCTAACAGAATACACTTCAGCTTTCCTCCGTTTCGTTAAGCCATACTGGTTACTTGCTGTAGGGCAAACTCACTCATTCCCGTCCTACTCAGTATGGCTGATAGCAGTAGAGCGACAATGGATAGTGGCCCAAATGGCGACTCATTCCTCGCACCACGGATGCTTCCTGATCCGGACGAGGGTGGAGATTACCGCTGGCCACCATTCTGTGCGTTCCTCCCAGTACGCATCACATTATGAACTGGACTGACGGCCTTCCGAACAGTCTCCCATCCAGTCCGCATCCGCATGACATCATCGCTATGGTGCTCATCGCCCTGCCCAGTAGGTGACGTGCCCCTCTTCGCGATCGGCACTTCAGATGGCCTCCACACATTGGAAGGCTTCGGAAGCCACTGGTCGCTATCAAAGAAACCCTTCGCGAACGACATTTATACGGGGAAACCGATCCTCCACCGACGAATGGATTCCTCCCATGCATTTGTGACCAGTGTTGAATGGCTATCCGCCGACGTCATCGCAGCCGGACTTAAGGACTCGGCTATATTCCTCCATGATCTTCGCAGTGGTGGTACGGCGACGAGACTCCAACATCCGCATGCGGTCCAGAAGATCAGGAGAGTAGATCCGTACCGCATAGTTGTGGCGGGATTCAATTCAGTACGTTCCCTTATCCTACCAACTACTCCAGGACGTTATGTCCATGTGTGCGCATATAGCCTAGGACATTATACTTGGAACAACATCTGACAAAAACAACAGCTCAATATGTACGACATCCGCTACCCACCAAACGGCCTCCAACGCAACCCCAATCCTAACAACAAACATCATACCTCGACAAAACCCTACCTCAGTTTCGCGGATTACTCGCCCGAAATTATACCCGACTTTGATGTCAGCCCTGAACTGGGCCTTTTAGCGAGTGGTTAGTCTGTCCCCTCCCTTAAATCTTCATCACGCAGGGTAACTGACCATTATGTGTACCATTCTCCAACAGCATCCAACGAACGCAAGATCCAGCTTTTTTCACTCCGAACCGGCGAGCAGGTCCCGACCCCACTATCGAATTACCAATTTGACCATACCATCTCCTCGGTTTGCTTTGAATCCGGTTACGGGTCTTTACATGGGCCTCAGACCCCAAGCATACTTGTTTGCGCCAAAGACACGGTGGATGAATGGATTTGGTGAGGGGATATAATGTATCTCGTGTAATGTGAACTATGGTAGTATGGCTGATGTGTGGTTACATATTTGAGTACATGGCTATTCTATTACATTGCAAAATAGTCTAATCCAAACCTCCTGCCAACCATTCCCCAACTTCAACCCCAATTGTCTTGGCCAATTCGCCAATCCAGTCGCCAGACACATTGACACACCATTTCTCACCGGCGTCAGACGTGGTGTTCCCAATGTTCAACCCCCCAGATCCCAGTCCCATGCGACCACTGCTCTCACGACCTGCAGCAGGAACAACAAGCCGTAGTCGACGGAGCGTGGCAAGCTCCGCATATATTGCGTCGGAGACTGCCGCTTGACGGATGGGATTTGCGGGAGGGTTGGGATCAATGGCGTGGTAGATGGCAAGTAATCTTTCTAGGGGAAATGGACGGGCCGATAGAATGGTGGATGGGCCGGTGATACCAGCGGTTCCAGCAGCAGAAGTTGTAGCGGAAGAGGTGGCAAAAGCGGATTCGAGTGTAGACTTCGTGATGCGGGTCTTTGTTCTTTTGCCCCTTTTATTAGGAATATCATTTCCGGCATTTCGAGCTTCCTCTGCCTGAGTTTTCGACAGGAGCTTTAGGCGTCGTCGATGATGAGCACGCTTGTTCCGCGCCGACAAGGAAGATGATGAAAATTTTGAGAAGAAGATTGTGTCGAGCCGTTGGGGCGTATGGGAGGCCAGGTAGGCAGACGTCAGGATCAAGGTCGGGAAATATGGTAGGGAAGGAAGAGGTGAAGGGGCAGACACAGCTGATGGTGTTGGTTTCGAGACTGAATCGTTGGCACGAGATTTTGGCTCCTCGGTGACGATATGATGTACAAGTTCTGCTTCGCCGTGGTGTCGGAAGAGACTACGATTTTTAAGTAGAAGTCGAGAGAAATCCCATTCTTCGCTGCCTCCGGGTGGGGTCTCGCCGTGTGTAATTGGAGACATGAATTGAGGCCAGAGCTTATCGCATATCGACCGGAACGTAGGGATTGAGCTGGCCGTGGGTCCCACCAGAGAGTCATAGATCGCTGAAACAAAATGAGGGTATATTCTAGATGAATTTTCGTCGGATAAGCCAGAGACTGCAGGCGGCTCTGAGTTCAAGATAATGGCAATCGCTTCGTTCCTCGTATAAGGGGGGAAATTGATGTGTGGAACACCTGCAGCTTGCAAGAACAATGGTCGTGGAGTAACACTGAGGATCAACACAACCGAAAGACAGGGGATCTATTAAATTTCCAGTTAGCTATGGCTTGGTCAGCCATTTCAGTGTCTTCAAAGCAACTCACTATTTCTCCCAGCCTCGCCAATGCAGCCAAAAGGGTCTGCGGTGCCTCTCGTTGCTTGTCGATCCCATCCAAAACAAGCACGAACTTCTCAGTAGCCTTGCCAGGCTTCGGTGCCAAACATTCGCTTAGCAGGATGGCGAGCGTACTGACATGCTCACACCTTCCTTTGCCATATTTCTCCCACTCATCGCGCTTACCTAATGCCTCCAATGTCGCCCATAGTATCTTTGTCAGTAGATGACGCCCTGTTATGCATTCTGTGCTTCGGACAATGGCGTGCGGGACTTCGAGGGTAGAGAGAACGGCGCGAACGATGGTCGTCTTGCACGTTGCAGATATACCGTGTACAACTAACGTCGAGGGGCTAGGACCCAGCGGCTAACATAGCGAGCAGTTAGTTATTAGTGACACGTCTTCGACAGCTTGCTTTGGTGGGGGGTGATTAGGTGGAGTACTCAGCGAGCGTACCCCAAGAAGGCTGGCAAGTTGTCTAACTTGCAACTCTCGACATGGCCAATTCTGGCTCACAGACCGATGAATCTCTATTGGAAGCATAAGGCGCTCTGGGACGATACACTGTCTACAACAGCCGTCTAGGGACGTAAGAAATCCATCTCCGGTGATAAAAGAAGATCGGAGATCTTATCGTCACGCGTTCGGGGCACATACGGGGTCACGTGTATTTGTCGCGTATATTGGGAATTATCGAAGCCCTTATTCTTTTTATTTAGGCATTCATCAGAAACATAAACATCTTGATTGCTAGCGTATGGGTACATCTATTCTACTGAATGCTCTTCCACGTCACTTCACCCAGAACAGGAGTGTACAAAGTTGACTATTGTCTCCCATATGACAGCCCAATGTTCCAATGAGTCCCAACTACTGAAGCGAACAACGAAACAGTGCATTCCAACGAACGGTCAAGAAAAAACAGACGAGAAAGAGGATAAAAACACAAGTCAGCATTACCTGGAAAAAAAGAAGAAAAGACACGTATGAGACATAGACCTTCACTCAATCTTAGTTGAAGAGCTAGGTCAGCAGGAAAGAAAATGACAAGGAAGAAATAGAAGTCGCAGATATATTCGTCAAGTGATGTGGAAAACATGAGCATTTAACGCCTTGAAATAATACAGGACATTAATGCAAATAGATGCTTTCATCTTAGACTGCACCGTATCATCAAGAATCCAAAGATGCAATGCGACTTGCATAAAGATAAGAGATTCTGTTGTGGTATCAATGTTTAAGGCTCCAAATTCGTTGACAGTTTGTCAAGATGGCCGTAAGTCATGGAGATCGTATCATCATGTCAATAGTACAGGTCAATGAGTAGATTGAAGCAAGCCAAGGTGCGTCATAGGGGATCAAAAATATGCATACAGTTGGCCTTGAGCACCCAGGTTGCCGTTTGAGTGCTGGACTGCAGGGGTGAAAATTCCAGAAGAATTTTCGTTGGGTCCTCCCGAGGGTGTAGTTGGTGCAGGGCCTACACCAAAATGGGCACCGACTGGAAAAGAGGGGTGCTGATACAAGAATGGCTTCTGGCCACCCTGTAAAGGTCCAGGGAGCTGAGTAGAATTCATTTCATTAGGGGTAACTTGGCCGCTAGATGTAGTACTCCCGCGTCCGGAACTCTCGTTCGCCATTATCTTTCCGGCAATTCGGCGACCATGAGGTGTCTGACGGATAGAAGGCAAAATGGGTCTAATGGCATCAACAAGCCGACCTCGAGTTTCATTGTCCGCGAAGTCCATGGCAGTTTGGACAACATAGTTAGCGAAGGAATCTCGGAGCATTTTCTCCAGTTCATTCCCTGAGAGCATCTCATCGATCAACTGGTTCCGCACCGGTGACTCAGCAGTGCGGAGACATTTTTCAATGACATTGGAGCTGAATTTCTGCTTGGAGAGGGCAGGAATGTTACCACGGAACGTCTGGCAAAGAGGCTCGGTGAAATGCGGCTCGGCAAGATCCAAGATGTACTGCACAACATAGTTTCCAAAAGGATCTTGGACCAAGGCAAAGGCGTTGGAGGTGATCTGCGCGATTAGACGAGCCCTCTGTTCACCAGAGGCATGATCAATGCACCGCTGGAGAACGCAACATCCATGACGGTGGGTGCCAACAACCACACAATTAGCACCCACGGCATCGTAAATGAACTGACCATCTTCTGCAGAGAGGCGGTTCAAGCATTTCTGGATAACATGGTTGCCATTGAGGTCTTGAACTAGCTCCACAACATGGTCCTCCAAGGCGTGAATCACAGTCTGAGTCTGTTCAGAAGTTGAGATGAACTCGATCATTTTCTGCAGAGCCCTAGTGCCATGTTGGTTCAGCGCGATCTTCACAAGTTGATGTGCAGCATTGTTAATCAGAGCTGTTCGTTGCTCATCGTTCGAGTACTCAAGCAACTTCTGGCATAAGTAGTTACCGAATGGATCTATTGGAACAGTTAGAATGGCTAAATCAGGAAGGATAGTCAGGAATAATTACGAACCGGTCATTAGCTCCACAACGTGTAGATGCGTTTCTTCGAAGATCATCTGGACGTGCTCTGCGTTGCGCTCCTCCAATTTTCGTTGCAAGTATCTACACCCATGCTGATCTTTACAAAGACCGTACAGCTCACCTCGATAGTGCTCCAACGGAAAATTGGTAAAGCGAGAAAGCTGTGCAGAGTCACTTTCACCGTTTCTACGAGGTGCAATGGTTTTTGCTGGCCCTTCAGCAAGACGGTAGTTGCCGTAGGCGGGGAATGCACCGTAAGAAGCACTAGTGTTATAACCCTGGAGTTGTCCGTTCACCTGGAGAGGGTTCCCCACATACGGTTGGACACCGTACCCATAGAAGGGCTGCTGGAAATTGGCCAAAGAAGCCGCGCTAGCAGTACTAGTGCTAGCAGTAGGAGTGTGTTGCGGCCCGAAGGGTGCTGCATTAGGTTGTAATTGGGCTCGGTCCCCTTGTACGTTAGTCTCGTCATGTTCTGATGTATTTGCAGGGATTCGGCCCATGTTCACATTGTGCTGTTGAAAATTCTCTGCGTGGGTTTTTGGAGGCGTGACAGCAGGATTGAAGCCATCGCTTTTAGCAGTTGGTAAATCATTGGTAGAGTATGATGACTGCAGAGATGTTGGACGATTTGAGCCAGTTGAAGTCATGCCTTCGTGGTTCCCCTCGCCACTGTAAAGGTTCGCCTCAAGAGAATGACGAGCGGCGTGTCGGGGGGCGTTCAGATGATTCTCGTTGGAGGGGCTTCCAAGCTGGTCAAGCCGGAATGTGTTCAAAGCGTTCTGTGGCATGCTTTGGTGGGAAGAGCGATGCCGGCTATGGGTATTCCAAGTCTCGGGGTTCGGGGTACGAGAATTAGCCAAGTCCAGAGCATCCGAATTAGCAGATAACTGAGCTTCCAGTTAGCTGAAGGGAATCCAAAGTACACGTGCTGGAATAACATACCAGTCCCGAGTCGTCCCTTCGCGACAATGTAGGGAACTTGTCGTCAGGATCTGTCAGCTTAAGATAGCTTTTAATGTCAGGAGTCGGGATACGATCCTCCTCCTTGACAGTAACTCTGTCGTCCTCGTTATGGAACAAATACTTGGCAGCGTTGAACGACTCCAATCCAGAATTGTTGTTAAAGCCGGAAATATTGGGACGAATCTGCGATCCAAAACCAGAAGATGGCATAGAATAACGGTGGATGCTAGCCAAAATAGTCAGTAAATCTGAGTGATCTAATGATAATAGGAGTGACTGCAAATAGAAGATAGCAATGACAGATGTCGTGAAAATGTGATCGAAGAGGAACATTATAGAGTTAAGGGATGGAGGAGAAAGTTCAGGCAACAATGACAACTGTTGTGTTCCTTCACAGGTAAAGCCGCAGCGCAGATCATGTTCTGGGAAAGTAAAACACAAAAAGTACAGAATATGAAATAATTAAGTTCAGTATTTCAGAAGAGTCAACAAGTGGGGGAACTTACGCAGGCCCGGGGCGGAAAGATGTAGGCTCTTGGCCAAAGTCCTCCTTCTCAGAGTTTCGACGAGAACCGGGGACAGAATGCACTGAAAAACGGTTCGTGGGGGTTTGTGCAGATGCCTGAGTCGCCTGGCTCTGTGGTGTGTTTACCTGAGATGGGGCAAAGACATTGAAGAATCCAGGAGATGATGTGACAGATGAAGTTGAGAAGCGGGTGGGACGAGTGAAGCCACCTGACAAGCCGTTTTCACGATACTCAGGGGGAGTAGTGGGCTCACTAACTGGACCTGATATGCCGGCTTTGGCAAGATCCTTCGCAATTTGGTCCATCTCTAACTTCTCTCTCTCATGCTGCAGGTCTAGAAGTTTCATATCTTCTTCAAACCTTCGCTTCTGCTCCCGCATGTACTCGATATGTTGACGCTTCTTTTCAAACTAAGACAGAGTTAGAAATAATCGATACGGTGAGGTGAATGAAAAACAAGATATCGGGCAGTGACTAGGAAATGTGATCAAGCCCTCGTGACACAGGATATTGTGATCTGTGAGACTTGAGGCGGTGGTGGTAAGAGTGAATATCAGCACAAGGCAAGTTATACGAAAATATGACATGACCTTGAGGTGAGAATGGGGTGTCGGAATACATCAAGGTCGCTATCAGGCAGTAACCCTGAACTAAAGCTAACGACACTACTGTCCGACTAGGACAAAACCTTTCGGGAAGAAAAGCGTTCATAGATGGGGCCTTGGGGTCAAAGAATGGACGACTTATCAACGGGCAAAGCTTACCGACGACAGTAGATCTAGAGGATCTGGCAGCTGAGAGGTACTTCCAACCTGGTTCAAGTAACTCCAGGACGAGATTTTGCTAGAATCTGTGGTGAAACGACGCTGCAGATTGGCACGGACATCACCCGAGGGCCGCGAAAAGCCCGAGACAAAGTTCGAATGACCTGGAGATATCGAATTGTAACCGGGAAACGGAGACTCCGAGGTAGGAGATCGCGGAGAAGGGAATCGCAGCTCGTCGAGGCGTTCACTAAGTCCGTTTTTGAAGGCCATGATGGGCGGCCTGTTCGGGACAGTGATCACTGGACTAATACCATTCAGGGGCCAAGACAAGTCAGAAAAACAGTCATAGCATGGTATGGTGTTGGACGGGACAGGCTCTTTAGGGGGTTATCAACACTCGAAGGACAGTGACAGGTCGAGGGGGCTTTAATTGAAGCAAAGGGTGTGTGTCGGCTGGCGGTGTGTCCTCTTTAAGATAGTGGGCGATGTAAGGAGTCCGGAGAGGGGCTGAGGGGTGATTTGGCGGAGAAGATCTCGGAAAAGAACAGCGACTCACACACAATGAACGCCTCGAGAGTTTAAATTCCAGGTCTAAAATGGAGCTCGAGGGTGAATTTTCGCTTGAGGACGCAAGTAAGGACTGTTTATGGGGGGTTCGGGGGTAAGTTTGTACACCCAACGGTGTGCGCTCCTAACGATGCGGAGATCGAGATCAGTGGCGTGCGAACCAAAGGTTTGGGCAACGGGAGGTACCTGTTATACACCTTAACCCTACGCTCTCGAATCGAGAGCGGGTAGATAAAATAGAATAATGAGTGGACAATAATAAAATGGCTATGAATATGACAACAACGAAGGTAAAGATAATTTGTTGTACAGATAAATTGTGCGTGCTCAAGAAGACAGGAAAGAAAGAAGAGGAACAAAGTGGGAGGCGGGCGAGAGGGGAAGAGAAACGAAGCATGAGCGGCTGGGAGAGCTGAGCGTGCCTGAGGAAGCGGGGAGTCAGTGACTCGTGGACTCACTCGTTTGGGAATTACGGCGTTAGAGCTTTGGTTTGGATGATAACCGTTCTTTTTCCAGGGCTCGGGCTGTCTCAGGCTCCTCTCAACACCTTCCTTTCCGTCCTCTCTTTTTTCTGAAAAATTAAAATTAGAAGGTATTTAAGAAGGGCACCCGACTACCGCAAGAATACTTTTGGCATCTGAAATACAAATTGTCCCATTTTCATCGGTATAGTCCCGATATATTTCTTTTGGTCTGTTCACGTTGTTCAACTTTCTACATTAAGGTTGTGATGCTGGTAAGTACTTGTACGGAGTACGGTACTCTGTACGATTGTATCGTACTGTACACCTACACCCAGGAGAGACAAATTAAGAGTACCCAAACTCATCACTACCTACTACTACTCACATAGTTTGACCTTGTTGCCGCTGGACTATTTTAAAACCTCGTATACACTACAGTACTTTTCTGTATATTGTGTTTGTCTTCATATTATTCATGTCTCAGAGGCCTTACCGTTGTGATGGTCAACCATTGAGGATTGTGGTGAGCTGTTCGATGAACAGCCATTCTAAATGAGCATTAACTTTGGATGGGTCAACTGTTAATCTTGTTTAGACGATTTTGATTGGATAGTGGGTTGCTTTACCCTGCGAAATTCAATGCTCCTGCACGACTCTGTCGGGGTTGAATGGGGGTTCTCAAGCAGCATCGGAGGTTTGCTGCAGCTTGCAACATGTACCCTCATTGTTACTGGAGCCAACATGGTCTTGCCCTGTTGAGATTGTTGAATTCTCAACCTTGCCCAGGGTTAAAAGTTGTATTATTGCTGGTATTTTATTCCGTTATTCCACCTAACCCTCCACCCCTTTTTTTTTTCTTTTTTTTTTCCTTTTCCTCCTTCTACTTCTTTTAGTATTGTAGCCGTCGACTAGCATTGACTACAGAGAACTTACCCATCCTCCCTGCTGGAGGATTGTGTAAGGGGAGCGGGGGCGGGTTATCTTGTTCGATGTGCTGGTCAAGAGCGTGGGCTCTGCAAGTGTATTTCTGCATTGAGTGGAGACAACAAGTCAATTACTTAGAGAAGATGTGACGGCGGATCACGCCCTAATTCCTGCAAATAGCAACGTGACTGGGCATTACAAGGGAAATATCAGTCCTCCGTTGTTTTAGAAACGAATAAGATTTCTAGAGCTAATAGCGGCTGCAGTGCAAGTCATAGTTACGAGACTATTTCGGTAGTGAATTTTCTTTCTCTTTTCTCCCTTTTCTCTACTCAATTTCTTTTTCCCTTTCACTTCAATTTTTTTTTTCCAGCTGTACTTAATTAAACCAACTTGATGGAGACGACCAACATTCCTTAATTCCGCGACTTGATGCCCTACGGTGTATGATTAGGTTGCCATCTGATGACCTCATAGCTTGAGGATCGAAGGACACGCATAAACGATGGATGGTCATTAAATAATTGAGCACTGACCGGATCACTCTGTAGGATTTTACTAATGGTGTCGAAACTCACCCCTCCGAATGTACCACAATTATTCATGTCTATGTATTGCCAGATGGTTCGCGACGGGTCTTTATCTTGGTCATCTGTCTTTGTTTTTCCTTGTATTATTATGATTTGTTTATTTTTAGGGCATTTTTATTTTGAATTTTCCCATTTGACTCACTTCTGGTGGGTGGGCGCTTGGTTAGTACCAGGGATCGTGGCCAGGATAACAGTCGAATGGATTCCACCGTGACAAATGGAAAGGGGAGTTCAATGGTGCCGGCCAGCGTGGTTCCATGGATCAGTCGACTCACCGAAAGAAGATCTCGACCGATTGAATTGCAGAAGATTGAGTAATAATAGTCTAGAGTATTATTATACTATTATATACTAGTAGTCAGATTGCACGGACAAATTATTATTCTATATCCCGCAATAGTACGACCTGGATGCCTAAGGTATGCCAGTGTGTGATGAAGTTATGGATCCATCAGGATGGACTCTCCTTCTGGATGTTTCGCCTCAAAATTACAAGCTAAACACACCAGTCTGTGATTGGCGCGGTAAGAGAAAAGCGGTGTACAACCTGCCAGGAAGTTGGAACACCAGACCAACGAACGGTGTGCTGATCCGTCGCTTCAATCAAGCCTCCCCTCCCTTTTTCAACCCTGGACCAATGTGATGGATGGTACTCGGTATCAAACGGCTGTCCGTGGAGAGACTTGGCCTCCGACGACACGATGTCCTACTTACTATGTTCATCGACTGCATCTCGAACGACAGTGCAATTAGTGCACAGGGCACAATGTAACCAAAGCATAGAACACGCAACTACGATTCCAGATCGACACTCGCTAGGAGCTCTAGAAAGCACTAACCGCTATCTAGATTGCAGTGCCTGGGCGTAACGTTGCTCACTCTGGATAGGTATGTTAAACACATGCCTTGTATGTACTTTACTAGTCCCTCGTTGGGTACCTTCCCATGGAGTCATTCGCAACATTGCAGTCTAACTGGTCGTGGTTCAGGGGACCAGAGACGGACGGAAGCCAATCAATGACAGCCACTTTTACTTGCCCCATGGAGAATTGGGCCCTTTACTACTCTGTCCTAAAGAAGCACTCGGATTTTCAATGGTGTCCCTTGTTTTCTGACTAATCTTTCACCCCTCACTGTTTCTGATGCCGAGCCATCAAAAGGCTGTTTCACATTACTCTTGCCACATCGAATCTCAGCCTACACCGGAACAGAACAACAGGAAGGAAAAATTGATCATAAGAAGCGATAATATTCAGAGCTCCATGCAACTACAAAACTTATTATCACTTGACATACCAGGAGGTAGGACGTTTCATATTTAAAAGGATGTATACGTACAGTACATACCTACGGAGTACTGTCCAACAATATCCGATATGATCAGCCAGTCCGTTACTCAAGTGTCCCATATGCACTACAATAATATAAAACTCCTGACTGGTCACAAAATAACGAAACCCGACCCCAACATTAGTCATTGATCTCCACGCACGGCCGATATCCTGCGATGTCTTCGATCCAATCGCATGTTGTTACCTGGTGCCGGTCTTCTTATCTACGAAAAAAAACCCTCATGCCTGTCAGGAGTCTGACACATGCAGTGTGAAGAAATGGAATCTTATGGTTGACATCATTGGCCCTCATCTCAATCATCTCGATGGGGACGAAACCGTGATTAGATTTAAAGGTACACGTGATCATAGGGTTTCATATACAGCGAACCGGTTTGTGCCTTTGAACGATCAAGATACTCGTAAGTCCCACACAGTGAGCTAGGGTGACTTCGTTCGATATGTTGTATCGATTTACCATTATTGCTTAGTGGCAATCTTTCTCCGCATTGAAAGGAAATTTCGAATGCCAGGTGGCGAAGATCTAAAATTGCGGTCAAAGAATCCCACCGCCACGGGCATCTTCGCCCTCTAGAACGATCTCCCCACATCATTCGTAGCAATAACGCAACAGGGCATTGAGGCTATTCGCCATTCAAGCAATATCTTGAGACTATCGTGTACGCGAAATGCGCCTAAGGGTGATGGGTGGACATTGCCTCTGCTGGTAATGACCTCTACCCCCAGCATTGGTAGGGGGACCTCATCCTTCTAGCCTGGCTATACTACGAGCCATTGTTGCCCAACCCCGCAAGTCAGGGAGCTTGGCTTACTCTCCAGATATGTATACGGCAACCTGAGCAGATACGGCAACTCCGGCTGTGTACACCCGATGTTTCTCCTTTCTATTGTTATCATTCGCGCTCCTCTCCGCCATTAAATCAACTCTTCCCGGAGACTACAGGAAGTTCTCTGCATGGAGACTTGGAAACTGCCGTGCGGAGTACTTTTGACGGTCCCCACTGCCACCTAATAATTGATCCTGTCCTCTAGTGGCTCCCCAATGCAATCATTTACTACCAAACTGGTAACCGGTTTTAATGCAGCAAAGGAGCTGCGGATTCCATGGCGAATATATGCGTGTTCGCAAGTGTTACTACTGTTCCTGCACATCTTACTCGCTGGGGCTTGCGGTGTTTGAACGAGGAACCACTCCCCATCAGTCACGTATCTTAGATCAATGCTATAGTACGTTTACATACGGGTTGTGTGCGGCTGCGAATGAGTTGTCCAGCGAGACAGCTAAGCAGATGTGCAGAATACCATTTTGAGATAGCATAGTCTAGGGCTATCTAACAATATCGCTTTCCTGGAATTGCATGGTACAGCGGAATAATTCCCTTTACCCTTGTCGAGCCTTGTTTCCCTACTTTACATACGCAACTGTTTGGGCATCGTTCATGCCTTGGATAGGGAGACTATTGTACATAGAACTATTCATGTTCTTTCTATCCTGCGAGTGCCTCTTTTGGAAAGCATCGCAAATTGCCGAAATCATGTTGCAGGAAAAAGGTCCGTGATCCTGGGCATGTTTTGACATTGACATAAGTTCCTGATAGCATCCGTGGATGGGGTCATATGATATAGTTCATCATACTACTTGTATACAATAGTATCGCAATTCAGAGAACACGTCACGAGTGCACTAAACTACATCTGATGTGCCAACCACCTAACTAAGTTGACATGATACCATCGATCAACAATCAACATAGTCTTTCCAGAAAATACCAAACATCTGTGAGGCTCATTACTCCCGCAAATATGTCTTTTCTATGGGCAGGTTAGGAGTCCCTCGGGAATGCTCGAGGCATGCAATTACCATAAGAGTGACCAGCTCGAGTATTCATGGTTAAAGCTCGAGCAACTGTCCACTTACAGTGAATCTCTTTCCACTGAAATGCAGAGTTGCTCAAATAGCATCTCACAAAATAGGGCTGTTATAGACAGACCAATGACTTATCAAGAGTTAAGGCTTAGTACTCATGTTACTTCGCGAAGTACAACCGACCAACAACAAACACGATCCATGTTTCTCATGCTACCCACTTGGACACCATGTTGTACTTAGATCTTATCTAGTGGGGTTGTATCGCCAATGACTAGCAAGCATTAGATTGGTCCAATAACCTAGTACACCCTCTATCAGACGCCTATACTCCACTATAGAATGCAATTTCGGTTTCAAAAATATACCAAACAAGAAACCCCAGAGTTTCTTTCTCATCAATGAGCCGATTCCCTACACATCTGCAAATATTGTCCATCCAAGTACCCACCATGTCGATGGTTTTCGTGTCATGGGATTTACGATGTGTGAAAGTGGACTTATCCCGTGATTCGGCCTCTTATTGAGTCGCCTGTTATGAACCTCGGACTTCTTCATCAAATCAACTTCATAATCTGCCTGATGCAGACCGCAGAGCTTCGCTTTTACAGTATTCTCTAGATTTCTAGCCGACGATTCGGGAAGGAACTTTTTAAAAAAATGAAAGGGAAAGAGATATCCTCTGTTCTCGTCCAATAAATTTAGTTAAGATTTGCAACTTTGGCTCTCACGTCTGCGTCTTCACGGTATACACGCACACATCCGCCTCTGAATAAAATCGCTTTTTAAATAGAAGGTTTCCCTGCTTTGTTGGGGGATCCCCATCGTCATTTCATCAACCATTTTCTAATTAATGGTTAACGACCTTTCATTTTTCCAATCCATCATAGAAGCTGGTGGCGTTTATTTTAGAGGGGATGCCATCAGAAACAATCAAGTAACAGTTTATGTCTTCATACACAGTAAGTATAAAGATCTTTTGACTCGTCTATAGTCACTGCTTCAGAGCACATACCTTTCAATCGATAAAGCCACATCAAATAACTTAAGGAACTTCTGAATGTTCATCGTTGCGATGGAAATCGGATTAATACTCGGTAAGCCAACCCTGGAATAGGAACAATTTGTTGCATAACTTCTTGTCGTACACGGAAAGGGGAAATGGCATCTCTTGATAGTATAGTCTCAATCGGGTCTCCCTATTAGATCGAGTTATTGCACACATTATGTCCACTAATATATATGTATAGGATTTATTCAACTTGAAGTTATAACACCTGATAGAATCGGCCTCCAGTACCACGTAAGGCAGTAATTCCATATATGGTGCACATGAGATAAATCCAGATATCAATGGTATTATAATTAGTTTAGTACCTTGATTCATAGAGCTGACCAGTGTTCATACACTCGTTAACGTTCGCTTGCAACCAGGACCAGCATGCTATTTGAATACTAGCCTGGTTGAAAACACTAGTTCAAAGATGTTTTCACTCGATTACAATGAAATATATGGTCTCACTATGACCCTTAGATAAATATTACACCACCAATTACGTATTATGCACATTATGCATTTGTAGAGTCTGGTTCATCCCTGATCACGGGAGCAGTCGAGTCGTCAGAAGTCATTATCTACTCAGGATATTTTGTATTCCCCCAAGGCTCCCATATCCCGGCGTGACAGTGCAAAGAGGTGACATTCTCCCAGAGCAAACAGAGCACGATCAGGGCCATGATGATAGACAGCATCGAGGTCAATGTCATCAGTGATGCTGAGAAGGATAATAACCAGTCCAATGACAGGTCGCATGACCAGACGAAGATACTGTTCGGACGAAGCAAAGTACGTATAGACACGATGGTAGAAAAGATATATATATGTGGAAGCAGGACGACCTACCTTTGACAACATCAGTGTGCCTGGCGGATCCCTATCCTCATAGACCAACGCTGAACTCTATAGACAGTACAGTCCCGTCCCTAGACTACCGCAAATTAACCAACACTCAGGGTCATGAAACTTGTTTTCTGCTGCGCTGGTGGTTGCGACATGTCCGCTTGCCAGTAGCCTCGCGACAAGGGGTATGTGAAGCGTGGCCCATGCGAATGCAGTATAGACTGAATAGCGGAAAGGGTGTGTGCTCTGCAGTGCACCATCGTTATGAGCATACAGTCAATTCAGGCAGAAGGCGATTATCAAGACCCAGACCGCATGGAACAAGCTGAGACTGAAGCCCACCGCCACAGGTGAGCCGACAACGATCTGGTATAAATATTCTCCGAGCACGATGATGTAGAATGCGGCATAGCGATCGATCTCATGTGCGATATCAACGGCGGTTGTATATTTGGCTTTAAGCATTTTCTTGGTTGCTGGCGAGAAGTAAAAGACCTAACTGCACTCTTCAAAGATGACGCCAACTGCGGCCGCGGCAATTTTGCCACGCAAGGATATGGTCTCGAAGTACAGTGGGATGTAAATCAACATCGAGATTACGGTGAGCATAACCCACGGCCGCTGCTGTTTTTGATGATGGTAGCTGGCAAAGGAGTATAGCAGGTGCGCTGCGCTGCCCGAAATGCGCGCAACCATGTATGAGCCGACGGTGGCCCGCAAAGCCACAATGTCTTCATCAACGAGGGACGCATTGTTACCGTAGGTACGTTTGCTATATTATGATCATTTAGTACATAACCAGAACAGCCATTACCCGGAGGATAAGTCCGCGCTGCAGCAGGTCGTCATTGTAGAATGAGTTCATCAGTTCCCGGAGGTCGGCCCAAACATGCCATGCCGGCGCGTTAATGAGCTATATACCAGCCAAACACTCCTGGTTAGCGCAAGGTGGTCCATGGTCCAAAAATTATCGACGCACACTTACAATATACTTGATCAGGTTGGCGCCCGATATCTCCTCCGCCAAAGTCTCGGCGAAGTTGGCCAATATTGCGGACATAAAGGAAGTCTAGGAAGAGTCTAAAGCGTCATGTGCGAGGGACCGTCAACACAACACGACTCCCGCTCATTGGCTAGATTAGACAGAGCTTACCTACCTAGCGTTCTCCCTTCCTAGAGTTTCACAAGCTTTCCGTTTTCAAACCATTGCAGCGCGACCGGTTGGCGGAGATGTCGCGGGCTGGGCTGGTGTTCATGCAAATCAATTCCCGGAATGCTGGCTATTCTGGCATCTGGGGGGTGCTGAAGAGGGAGAAAGACGACAGGGAAAATCAAAACCCCGGATAGAAAAAGCTTCTCAATGGTAAAGTTAAAGAACAAGCCCTACATGTTCACGGTTCTAGGGCTGGATAGATCCGTTTCCGGAAACGGTTAGGAAGATATATCCCTATGCAGTTAGATCGATCGAAATCCATCTGCTTGGCGACCCATCGACCCGCTTGGTTTGTCTACTTTGCAAGGGAGTTGACTCACGCCTGATACGTCAGGCACCAAATGCCAAAGCTGTAGTGTTTGGTTACCGCCCAATACGGCAGATTCTTCCCCACAATGCCCCGTGTTGTCTCTCTCTACTACTGAGCCCAAATGCCTTGAGATGCGGTGTGGCCTTCTGCTTACATTGATTCATTCAATGAGAAGAGGTATGACTCAGTGCGCACAGATCGCCTCCAGCTATCATGCTTAGAGATGATCACTACCTGTTTAATAGTCTGCTGTGCTTAGCAATCAATCTTCCCTTCTTTTTTCCTTGTCCCTAAAGTCTAAAAAGCCCCGAAATGTCAATGTGGGGGTGGGGCTTATCTGTAAGACCAGCGAGATCAGTGGAACAACTGGTTGATCAATTGAAAAATTTTTTCCCTTTTGAGATCGATTTTCCATATTGAATCTCCCGTGTCCTTCTGGATGATCTGACATCCTAGAGAAACAGAGGATCAACTGTGTTTGTTTTGAAAACCTCTAACTAGCTGTAACTGACTGACAAAATCATGGGTCTCATACGGAAACCTCCTGGATATGTGGTCGCCAGTATGCTGTGTTCCTGCGGTGGACTCTTGTTCGGGTGAGATTCCAGATCCGCATTGTTCTTCATTATAGCCTGTCTGGTATACTGACATATTGGACACAGGATGGATACTGGGATAATAGGCCCTGTGACTGTCATGGACAGCTTTGTCTCACACTTTGGCAGTCAAAATGCAACAGTGCACGGTTTGCTGGTATCTTCAATTTTGATTCCAGCAGCTATTTCGTCCTTTTTTGCGGGGCTTCTCGCAGATAAGCTAGGTAGACCGAAAAGTATTAGTATTGGAGCATTGATATTTGGTCTCGGAGCTGCCATCGAAGCCGCAGCTGTCCACATCTCGATGTTTGTTGTGGGAAGGTGCATTGAAGGTATAGGTGAGGGTTTGTATTTGGGCACTTTGGTTGTGTAAGGCAGAAAATACACTATTCACGCGAATTGGTGCTAGTCAGTGACTAATGATCGATAGTTACATTTGCGAGATCTCACCGACTAGTGTCAGAGGGGCTTTAACTACAGGTCCTCAGTTGCTGATTACGCTGGGCCTGGTAGTTGGGTTCTTCTCCTGCTATGGGACTGCTCGTATCGATTCTTCATTATCATGGCGCACACCGTTTCTTATTTTGGCGAGTTTAGCGGTCACGTTCTCTGTTGTCTCGTGGCTTTGGATCCCCCCGTCACCAAGATGGTTGAAACTTCACGGCCGTGAATTGGATGCAACAAGTGTGTGGGATATGCTAGGGATTAGTCAGGCAGAGCGAGAGAAGATGGAGGTGGAACAGGATCGAGAGGCTAGTGTGCAACAAAGGGAGGCTCAGGAAGCTGCCAATATACCTAACGTGGAAAGGAACATATCCAGTCCTCGACCTCAAGAAAAATCTGTTAAAGACAAACTTTTTGACATATTTTCCAAAGATGTTCGCGCGCGGACAGCGATTGCCGTTTTTCTGATGGGAATGCAACAATTGAGTGGAATTGACGGTGTGCTCTATGTAAGTTCGCTAATGCTACTGGGTACCTGTCTAAGGCTAACATTTGTCCTTCCTAGTACGCTCCTCTACTCTTTCAGCAGGCCGGACTTGCATCCTCCGATGCCAGCTTCTTTGCTTCAGGTGTCTCTGCGTTGGTCATCTTCGGTGTAACGATCCCGGCTCTCTTCTGGGCAGACAAGTGGGGTCGTCGGCAGAGCACTGTATATGGTGGCATCGGACTGAGCGTCACGATGTTCCTGATGGGGAGCCTGTACGCAGGCAAAGCTGTACATGGCTCAACAGGCGCAGGCCGCTGGGTTGTGGTTGTCTCTATTTATATTTTTGCAGTTATCTATTCGCTCAGCTGGGGAGTTGGGATCAAAATCTATGCTGCAGAAATCCAACCGCAGCGGACGCGCGCATCAGCGACGAGTTTAGCCCATGGAAGCAATTGGGCGGCCAACTTTCTCGTGGCTCTTACGACACCGATTCTATTGTCTAAGAGCAGCTTTGGCGCATACTTCCTCTTTGGAGGATGCACGCTGGCTACCGCCCTAATTTGTGCAGTCTTCATGCCAGAAACTAAAGGCAGGTCTCTGGATGAGATCGAGGAAGCATTTAAATCCAAGTCTTTAGGTTCGCAGTCTTTTGTCAAAATTATTCGCCCAATTACCAGACCGGCTCCTTGAGACTGAGATCGAGTTATATCGATTAAGCAAATTTGAGTCCGATTTGAAATGCCAGGATCTTTCTTCCAATATGTACATAGTACTACAGGGTCTGGCCTGCAAGTGGTAGATAAGATAAGAGGCGGTCAAGCTTATGTCAGCGGACATGGATAAGCTTGGCGTAAGACTAGCCTTCTTGGGATATAGTTACTAACACTGGCTGCTTACTAACTCATCGTGCTCAATGAAATTAATTTACTAATTTATCCGGACCTTTTCCCCCTCGCCGATAACGAAGAAATTCTGCGCCGTGTATCCAAACCACCATGGTACACCTGTCATCGCTTTAACACTAACACAGAACTAACCTAGGATAATACCTTTGGTAAAACTCATTTTTGCAGCAGCAATGCCTCCTCGTCGGAAGCCACAGGCTCCCGCCGCGCGATCTGCGCAACATTCAGAGGTATGGCAAATACTTCTCCGCATCTACACATCTGTATTGGCCGCCCATACTGACATTCTCTGGTCACTTATCTAGGCTACAGCGACTTCAAAAAGGGCGACTGCCGGTCCTTCTTCGACACAGAAGCGCCCGTCTGTATCGAAACAGCCATCAAATCCTACACAACCGGCTCCAGCCGTTGAGGAGCAAAATGATCAGGCAGACGAGCATCCCCACGTACCATACCGCCACCGTGATCCTTTCGATGCGCTACTTGAGCCTTTTTATTATAACAAGTCGTTGACAGACCCTATTAACACTGCTAAGGACAAATGGAATCTGTTACCGGCATTCTTGAAGGTGAAGGGGTTGGTCAAACAACACATTGACTCATACAACTACCTTGTGGAAGTACAGTTGAAAAAGATCGTTGAGTCGAGCTCTATCATCCGTAGTGATGTAGACCACAACTTTTACATTAAGTTTACCGACATTTATCTCGGGGCTCCACGACGTGCGGATGAGCAGCAAGATGCCGGCCCTGGATTTGTAGGCTCAACTGTGAGCCCGCAGGAATGCCGACTTCGTGATACCACATACGCAGCTCCGATACAAGTTGACTTTGAATACGTACGTGGTCGTCAGCGTGTGAAGAAGACGGGTTATTCCATTGGCCGAATGCCGGTCATGCTTCGTAGCTCGAAGTGTGTTCTGTCCAACAAGACTCCAGCAGAGATGACGGTTTTGAATGAGTGTCCATTGGACCCTGGCGGCTATTTCATTGTGAATGGAACAGAGAAGGTTATTCTTGTGCAGGAACAGTTGAGTAAGAACAGAATTATCGTGGAAACGGACCCGAAGAAGGAAATTGTGCAGGCGTCTGTTACCAGGTAAGCCCACCGTGCATACAATCCCTTCCGCTTACTCTGGTCTCTAATATATGTTTCAGTTCCTCCAATGAGCGCAAGTCGAAGAGTTATATCGTCCACAAGAAAGATAAACTTTATGTGAAGCATAACGTGCTCAACGAGGATATCCCTATCGTCATTTTGCTTAGGGCGATGGGCATTCATACTGACAGGGAAATGCTTCTTCTCGTAGCTGGCATTGATAAAGTGTACCAGGAAGACTTTGCGATCAACTTCGAAGAGGCCATCAAACTGGGCATTTATACACAACAACAAGCTTTGGACTGGATTGGCGCGCGAATTAAGATCAACCGCAAGCAGGCCACTTATCGCCGAACTCATGTGCAAGAAGCTGTTGAGGCTATTGCATCCGTTATCATCTCCCACATTGAAGTCAAAGACATGAATTTCCGACCAAAGGCAATCTATGTCGCTCATATGGCCCGCCGTGTTCTTATGGCCAAGAACGACCCTACATTGGTGGATGACCGTGATTACCTTGGTAACAAGAGATTGGAATTAGCCGGTCAGCTTCTCGCTCTTCTTTTTGAAGATCTTTTCAAAAAGTTCTGTTTCGATATCAAGATGAACGTCGACAAGGTATTGAACAAGCGTAACCGAGCGGAGGCGTTCGATGCCTGGAGTGTCATGAGTATGCATGGAAATCACATAACTCAAGGCATGAACCGGGCTATCTCGACAGGCAATTGGAGTTTGAAGCGTTTCCGTATGGAACGTGCTGGTGTTACCCACGTGCTCAGTCGTCTGAGCTATATCGCGGCCCTGGGTATGATGACTCGTATTAGCAGTCAGTTCGAAAAGACCCGAAAGGTCAGTGGTCCCAGAGCTCTCCAGCCATCCCAGTTTGGTATGCTCTGTCTTGCAGATACTCCAGAAGGCGAAGCTTGTGGTCTCGTTAAGAATTTGGCGCTTATGACCCATATCACAACCAACGATGAAGAGGGCCCGGTGAGGAACTTGGTATTCATGCTAGGCGCAGAGGATATCTCAACTCTGGGTGGAAAGGAACTTTATGGTCCTGGCTGTTATACTATCTCCATCAACGGTACCCCGATGGCGCTCACTCGTCGCCCTAAGTATTTCCTCAATGCGTTCCGGAGATTGCGGCGAATGGGCAGAATCTCCGAATTCGTTAGTATCTACATCAATCATCATCAGCGTGCCGTTCACGTCGCTACCGACGATGGAAGAATTTGCCGGCCGCTTATTGTTAGCGAGAATGGTAAATCAAGGGTTAAATCGCACCACTTGAAGAAGTTGCGCGAGGGCACAATGTCGTTCGATGATTTCCTCGCTCAAGGTTTGGTCGAGTACCTGGATGTCAACGAAGAGAACGACTCGTTGATCGCAATCTATGAGAAGGATATTACCGACACCACGACTCATTTGGAAATCGAGCCGTTCACCATTCTTGGAGCAGTCGCCGGCTTGATCCCTTATCCACACCACAACCAGTCCCCGCGTAACACTTACCAATGTGCAATGGGCAAACAAGCTATTGGCGCGATCGCATCTAACCAATTCCTTCGCATTGATTCAATCCTCTACCTTATGGTGTACCCTCAAAAGCCTATGGTTAAATCCCGCACAATCGAGCTGACGAAGTACGATCACCTCCCCGCCGGACACAATGCAATGGTTGCTGTGATGAGTTACTCCGGCTACGATATTGAGGATGCCCTGGTTCTAAATAAGGGCTCTGTTGATCGTGGTTTCGGGCGTTGTCAAGTGTTCAAAAAGTCAGTCACCAATTTGAAGAGTTATTCCAACGGCACCAAGGACATCTTGATGCCACCGGAGTATGACAATGATGCCCCTATCAGGAAACATGCTCTTCTCGAAAACGATGGTTTGGCTGCAGTGGGTGAGCAGGTCAATGCTGGTGAAGTCTACATCAACAAATCTACTCCTGATCAATCTCTCGCCTCTGGATTTTCTGGCTCTGATATGAATCGACCAGTCAAATATACGCCTACCCCCATGACATATAAACTGCACGACCCCGCATATATTGATCAAGTCCTGGTCTCCACAACGGAAAACGAAAACCAACTCGTTAAGGTTCTCACTCGCCAGACCCGACGTCCAGAGGTCGGCGACAAGTTCTCTTCTCGTCATGGACAAAAGGGTGTCGTTGGTATCATTGCCGACCAGGCCGATATGCCCTTCACTGACCAAGGAATCAACCCCGACATTATCATGAACCCCCACGGTTTCCCCTCTCGAATGACTGTCGGAAAAATGTTGGAGCTCGTGGCCGGAAAGGCGGGCGTTCTGTCGGGCCAACACGGATATGGAACTTGTTTCGGTGGTAGTCCTGTCGAGGAAATGTCGCAAATCCTTATCGACAAGGGCTTCAGTTACGGTGGTAAAGATTATCTCACCTCGGGAATTACTGGCGAGGCGCTCCCCTTCTACGTCTTCACGGGCCCTATCTACTACCAGAAGCTTAAGCACATGGTCCAGGACAAGATGCATTCTCGTGCCCGGGGTCCCCGAGCTATCCTTACTCGTCAGCCCACCGAAGGCCGTTCCCGTGATGGTGGTCTCCGTCTCGGTGAAATGGAACGTGATTGTTTGATCGCCTACGGAACTAGTCAACTTCTCCTCGAGCGACTGATGATCTCGTCGGATCGTCATGAGATCGACGTCTGCGAGCAGTGCGGCTTCATGGGCTACCTGAACTGGTGTCAGCGCTGTAAATCCTCGCGGAGCGTGGTCAAGATGGCCATCCCGTATGCAGCCAAACTTCTCATCCAGGAATTGATGAGTATGAATGTTACGGCTCGGTTGAAGCTGGAGGATGAGTTCCCGGAAACAAGGGGAATGTGATTTGGACTACTAAAAATAAGAAAGAAAAGCAAAGAAAAGTTAGGGTTCATCTGTAAGGGTTCCTAAAAGTCAAGAGAGGCTTTAGTGTGGCCTGATTGTGTACATATCGTTTGCATGCATAGCGCACGGTGATTTGGTTGACGTTTTGATGAGAAATCCGAGACTTGAATAGAACCTATAAGTATTGGTCAATTGCCTGATATCCGGGGGTTTTCTGGACTAGATGAAACGAAACATACACTCTTATGACGTCGTATCCCTCACACACGTACAATACAATATAGTACAATGATTATACACAAACACTGACACAAAAATAAGATCCCCAAATTAACCCTCCAACCCAAGATAACTTCTCACAATCCCCCAATACCTTACCGGATCAGCCCTCATATGCGCAACATGCCCAGACCCCTCGAACTTCTCCCTCCTAACAACCCAACCCTTCCCCTCCGCCTCATCAGCATGCATCTCTACATCCCCCCAATCCACCAACTCATCCCCCTCCGAGTAGATATAACACCTCTTCAACTCATCCCCACCAGCACCCCCACAA
>MBFL02000325.1:0-39692 GCA_001696595.2 Aspergillus hancockii | reverse complement strand
GAAATCGCTAAATATAGCAGATAAAGGGCTTGCATACAGTAAAGGGCTTTCAACAGTTTCTACAATCACGACGAATGGACTTTTTGATACAACCGGATACTGTCAAACAGGTCATATATATATATTTATATCTCAACGACCACTCCTTCCTGACGGTTCCAGGCTGCATCTCATTCATGCCAGGCTAATTATAAAATGTCGGGATACATAAAGCCTTATTCAATAAAAGGTATAGTGCTAGGTGATGCCGTGCGGCCATTGTCCAGGGAATATAGACCGTGGCATGCCTCAACAATTAATCGTATTCAGGGGTACAAAGTCTGATTGTGCTGCACGCAAGGGTAAGAGTATCTGCAAGCTGTTACTTGATCCGTACAGTCCATCCCCTCCGAAGTTTAGCTAAGTAAACCATGTCTAGGGCATAACATACTTGGTTACCGCTTACTTCAGTGTTGGCCAGCCTCCTCGTCCAGAGTGTTCGAATATGTATCTGGCTGATTCCTCTCAATGATATCTTCAGCAAGATTGTACCTCTTGATCGCCTCTTTCATTAAAGAATTAACGTCATCTGAGCCATTTCCGCATTCCCGCAGAAGTCTCTGTTCCTCGATGTACTTGCGTGCTTTCCTAAGCTCGACCATGTTCTTCCTGGGTCGCTGCGGTAGTCCCCTCCCTTTAAGTAAAGCTATAAGCCCGGCAATAGTTGTATTTACTGCCCCTAAGACAGTTACGGCGAGCATGTATTTATCTCCATATGGTCCAAGAGCAGTAATACTTGCCCCGATCATTACCTGCAAGATTGCAAGTATGTTGTAGATGGCATCGATCAGCTCATATTGGCCTCTTTCATGTCGTTCTTTCCGGATCAGCCTGTTGTATATGGTCCTTGTTCCTTCTTCAAATGTCTGGTAATTTGGTGCTTGCTCTGCAGACCGACCTGGGCGGGAATCTTGTGATCCGGACATGATAGGTGACTTCGAATAACTAAGTCCCGCTATGAATGAAATAATATCTTTCCTTGGAAAGTAGTGATGAACATGTCAGGCCTCTGAAAGGTGTTCTAAGGTCCTGATTGTAGGATCTCATCTAGCCCTCGCCGAAATGGCAAGATATCCGAACATTTTCTACGATCTTCATAAATCGATTCTGCATCATTATTACCTAAACAACTAGCACCGCAAACGGTCGTTAATCATAACTCAGTTTAGACTTCAAAGCTCGACAGGGAGTCAAAATAAAGCTTGTGGTTGGTTCGAAAGGCTCCGGACCAACTGAGACCCTCTGAGGCTTGGCCTAACCACGGTACGCTGGAATCAATCAACGGTCAGCTCATCTACCCCACAGCGATCAGAAATTAGTTGCTATCGCTGCGATATACGCGTTCATCGTTGAAAAGGGGCTTTTGCTACTATAGGAGGCATATGAGCTTTGAGCAGCGAAAATATCCCGTGCTGTGTGACACTGCAAATGACTGTAGGGTATGCCCTGATCCCTCAAATGCTCATGAACCTCCATGAACACCGCTCAACGTAAAAATCTATTAGAATGTTCCATGTTCCTACTCGGAGTCTTTGTCTTCCTTGTTCCCTATTTCAATCGGACAAAGGGATACATATATAATATCACTATCAAATCTATGAAATGCCATCTACATGGGCTCTCGAATTCGAGCTCCCTGCCACCAACGCATATTCATCACCTAGACGGTCTTGACCCCACGGCTCATCATTGGCGTTCTTCGCAGAGCTAGATATTCTCTGCATCCGATAATTCTTCCCAACAGGCGCGCCCTTCGAATTCTCCGTACTCCACGAGAACGAACAACACAGGGCCCGCAACAACGGCCGAAGAGTCGGTAAACAAGCGCAAATGATTCCGACACAAGGCTCGACGAAGGTCCAAGTTGCGGCCTCCATGACGGAATCTGCAATGAATTAGGCGTCACTTACTCTGCTTACAAGACAGGGGGTATTTCGATGAACGCACAGGACGTATCTTCATTCTCGAAGATATTGAGCGTAACGACGCGCATGATACTCGCGACGCAGACACTGACTCTGTAAGCTTATATTCCGCACGGGCAATGGGGGAGAAACGCACAATCCACCGAGAAGAAAGATACCCAGAATGGTCAGTTTCTGTGATAAGCGTAGTTGAAGTTGTAGAACCATGGGAATCGGTAAAGCGAGGATAATCACGTCAATGAGGAGATTTGATATCGCATTGCCGAAGAAGAACTGTTTCGCGTCGATGCAAGTACCGGGTTGGGCTTTGTTCCAGTTTAGGGAGACCGGGCGACATTGGAGGAGGACGGTGATGAAGACGGCGAGGCACCATGATAGGACAAGGCCGCCGGTAGCTAGACTGAGGACTCGGAATTTGGGGACGGTGAAGATCCGACGGTAGAGTAAGAGGATGGAGATTTTGATGGACGGGATGAGGAGGGTATATGAGATTTCGTTGGCAAAGAAACACTGCTCTTGACGTTAAAGTGCAACCTCAATTGCACTTGTGCTGGGTGCTTACCTTTTGAAACGTAACTTTCTCTTGGGTGCTTAGTTCGGACATGTGCTTCCCTAGTCCACCATCTCGGGCCCCTATATACAACCGCAGTTAGCCTTGCGTGACCTCATTGCGACCCAGGGACCGTACAGAAAACCGCTTCCCCGAGCATGCTATATGCGATAATAATCGATAGACAGATCACATAGTCATCCCATCCCAAGGTTGACTTGATCCATCGCGCAGCAATGCGAATGCCAACAACAACCGTGGACAGCGCAACGAGCGCAGCACTAACGGTAATGTAAGTCCGGCCACGGGCATTGGCGCCCATACCGCGGTGAGTTGGCTTCTTTTGAAGATAGATGATTGCACAGTGTTGTAGAGGCAGGAAGCCCTAATTACTGTAGAGGCGGGTCGATGACGGCAAAATTTCGCACCCTCCTCGGATGCGATGAAAACCTATTTTTATGTCGGGAAGGTGGTTTGAGGCCCACACGTCCTCCTTATTGCCTGTAGTCGCAAGCGGATACAACCATATGCTGAGGTCCCGCGCAGGATCGGCTGCTATAGAAGATCGGAAGGTTTCACATAAAGTTTAGCGTATATTTACACAGACAAAAGCTCGTGCCACCGGGGTTTCACGCCTATAGAGTCTTGTATGCACGTCCTAAACCTACCAGAATTGAGTTCAATGCCGAAACTCACATAGTGGAAAGAGCTCTAAAGAAATCCTACGTACATTCTTGGAACATAGTAATATCGAATGAGGGTGGTTTCATAGTGTCTACTGGTCGTTCGCTTGGAAAATAACTCTGAGTGCTAGCATATCCGTGATATCCGAGCTGCTTGCTCTCTAGACAATCGAAATCCCTGTGCTTGTCTCGGGCGGGCCCACTAGCAAGGATCGTAGTCCTTATAGATCCGCACAAGGCATCAATCGGGTAAAGATTCATAGATAGTACCAATCCTTTGACATTTAGATGCATACACGAAGCGAAACTTTTGGGAAGTACTATTCGTAATATTCGATGCCGAGGCAATGGGTCAGCCAATTCTAATGATGTAGCCGAGGATATCGATGAATTATAAACTAGGTGCTCCAACGGAGACTATCATTCTGTATAGCATTGTTAATAGTATGTTTGGAGCCGATATGTGGGCCTCACGATGGTTAACCGTTGTTCTTTATGGGAGGGTAGAATACAACGCAGGGTACACATCAAGGCGGAAAAACTGCAGATGGAATGCTCCACGATAGGCAAGACAAGCGACAAATAGACCCAAGGAAAGCAAAGAGGTAGATCAGTATGCAACAATTAATCAATTTAACTTCGTTCCTGTCTGCGTAGGATCTTAGTGAGTGGGTCTAGTTCGAACCAAAATGAAGCCTGCCCTACTTCCGGCGGCCGCGATTGGCCTGTGTTAACCAAGTTACATCGTCCCGTCCTTGACTTCCAGCCATCGCAACAGCCCACACGATGTCTTAGTCTAGGGGGATCTATTCAAAACCGGGCCGAGGAAGGACCGACAAATTCTCCCGCACAGCCAGCTTCGTCCAGTTAGGCTACCTCATAGCCCCCTTCGACGCGATCTTTAGCACCAACTTGGCAGTCTCCTCAGACATACTCAGGAATGGACTGTGACTCGCTGGTAATCTCTCAACGTCCACGTGGACCCCCGCCTTCCGCACGTTTTCGATCATCATTTCTTGCACCGCTGGGATGAGACCCGCGTCGTTCTCACACACAATGTATGTAGTGGGGATGGTCCGGTACGCCTCATGCGTGACCGGGTCGAATTGCGCGGACGTCGGGTGAACCACGAGCTTCTTCGCCCATGCAGCGGCATCTGCAGGGGGAAGGTCATTGAAGAACCAAGTCGCCGGATCGGGAACAGTGAGGATCCCCCTCTCGTCCTAGATGCATAGATTCAGCAAGTATATTCCGACCCGAGTAAGCCGAAAAATGACATACATCAATCTTGATAAAAGGCGGTAAGCGTCCCCCAAACATGCCGGCAAGGCTCTTCCCGCTTGAAGGCACGAAAGCCGTCATGTAAATCAGACGCTTGAGGGCCAGTCCCTGCAAGGCCTCGGTGCCGACCACTCCACCGTAGGAGTGCATCACTGCGATGACGGTCTTTCCGCTGTCGAGGAGCGATTGTGCGGTTTGTCGGATAAGTGCCGCATCATCTGCCAATTTCTTTGTAGGGGGCGCGTCGTTGTTGCAGGTTGGAAGACGCGGACAGATTACCTCGCAGCCCAGCTGTTCGAGTTCCTTGCAGAAGGGAGCATAGAACTCGGGGTAATGCCATGCCCCGTGAATGACAAGTATGGTTGGGCGAGTAGTGGCTGCGATGGTCATATTGATCTGCGAAGTTGATCCCAAAATTAGGACGGGGAGCTAGGGGTTCTGCAGATATAGTTAAGCATAGGCAATGCGTTAAGCAGAGGGCGCAGCAGACTATTTTATCTCCGACAGAATTGGTTTGATACCCTTAGTGGGGCAGCAACGCCTCGGACGATCGCACCCCCGTGTCCCCTCAAATGTTATATTATGTGACTCAGAGTAGCGAGAGTAGCCAGAGCAGTGTTGAACTTTAATTCAATTTACCTGTATCAGTTAGGCCGTGTGCTAAGTGAAAAGTCGATGCCATATTCCCCCCCTGCCCTACTTGCTACTGTAAGATATCATGCCATTGCCATAACCTTCCTGTTATAGGTGGAGTGGGACCGTGTCTAGCCTTGCCATTTGGAGAGTAGATTGTATATGTAGGTATGAAAGTGTACTAGACGCACATGCCCCCTAAGTGTGATATGATTTCCCATCCGAAGTAGCCCCCTTTCAACTCATGATTTTACACTGCTGATTGACCAGTTGACTATAATGAATCAGACCTCTCGTTGACGAGAAGAGAAAGATACCAATGAAAAATATGTCAGTGCAGTTATTGATCGCGCTGGTTGGGAAATACTCCACTGATCGGGGTTCAGTTTGATTACACAGAAAAAGCAGTTGGAGCCACCGGCTCGTCAAGCGAAAGGGGTACATCAAATTCCATGACTTAAACGATTAAGAACCGAAAAATGGAGGCAGAAACGGAAATAATGTGATACTAGTTAAGTAGGTAGTCAATGAATGTACAGCTCCACAGCAACGCTAACAGCCTATACCAACGCTAACAGCCTATACAGACGCAAACCGGCGGATAAATCCCACGGAGAGTTCAACCAACAGTGACAGTTCGATTAAGCGTCTCAAGGAACGGCCATGCGCTCGCCTGCAAGCACTTGAAGTCAGTTCCCCGAGCTTATCGACACGAGTGGCACGATCGCAAGCAGAGGAACACTTACTCCGACAATTGCCACATGGGCGATGTTGATCTGCGCTGTTCCCTCAGCTGCGGAGTCTGGAATCTGCACGGTGAAGTTCTGATACGGCGGTCGACTCGTTTCATGGTACTCGGGCTTAAAGGGCCCGTTGTACAAGAGTGTGCCCAGTGATTCTTTAGGAGAGAAACAAGGTGAGGATGCACAGAAAGATATGCCAACGGCGACCCCCAACTCGACCGAGCCTGTCAGGGAGTTCTGATATCGCGCTTAGCTTCAACTTTGCTATAATGAGAGGCTATCAACTTACTGGGCGCTGGACCTGGACGACCAGTTCATCGCCTGGGCTGATCTGTTGGCCCTCTGCGGGATATCCAATCCCTGCGTTCTGCGCCGACACCGTCGCAGCAAGCAAAGCGAGGATGTAAGGGGCTTTCATGATGTCTACTTGGCTCAACGAGATCAATGGCAGGATAACGAGTGTAGATGAATGGGAATTGGTGACGCCCGACCTTGTCCTTACTTTCTAGTGTCCGTTGAAGTCGGAGGACTCGGCGGGGGTTTTTATGCTGCTCTGAGATGGGATACATGCGGCCCCCCAGATGCCAGGGGGGACATCCACCATACATCACGATTGCCGATTGTGATTCGTCAAGTCTCTGCAAGTCTCAGTGCGGCGAGCAAAGCCACGGCCGTGGTTGGCCTAAACGAACCCAAATCCGAGTTGCCGATCTCCAAAATCCCCGGGGAACCCGGGATTGTGAATCCCTCTCGGCGTCTGGATAACCCCATGAACAAACATGCATGATGTATGTCTGGCTTGATGCTAATAATATCTTGTTATTCTTAAGCTCTCTTCGTTTTCCCTCACGATGCAAACTAGCGGTCAGACTGCAGCCTTGCCGGCCTGAAAATATGTAAGGACGGAAACCTTGTCCGCGTGGATCTATCCAGATGTGGGTGTCGGTGGATGACCTGCTCTTTGTAGGAGAAATGCTCTCGTTACGATATCCTGAGACATATGACAGGAATTGGATGACTATAAATAGACACCAGTGAATAGTTTCGACAGCCACGAGAAAAAGTACGTCCACGTATTAGGTGGGAAGGAGAACATTTAAGCTCGATTCAGTGCGTGTCTGAACTAACCCTAATGATGCATTTCCAACCGGGCAGAGGAAGTCCAGAGCATCCGCCCCAATTATTACAACATACTACCCCAAGTTACTACCCCATGGTCTAATTACTCTTCACCACTAGTTTTAGTTTTATTGCTAAATTCTGAGAGAGAGGTCGGGAAATGACGTCATAATACACATGCTACTCTGACCGAAGAGAACACAGGGTATGATGCAGCTCGAGAAGTAACCCCAAAGCAGAGTATTAGACGTGTCGCAAACGATTCCCAAACAAGTCGGTCTGATTTAACATAATCAAAAATAGTGCATGAGCCCAATAGATTGAGCTGTCTTAGTCCGCCCCTAAATGCAACCTCTCAATCCAATACGGATCTAACCATCCTCATATTTCACTCAAGTTCTTCTGTATCCCTGCCGCTAAATTGACCCCTTTGGAATTTCAAGGAAATATATTAGTAGATAGCAAATGGGAATTGGCCATGCTAGGACATGGCTGAAGTGCGAAAGTTAGTGGTCCTTGGCTACCTTACACCCTTTGTGTATAGTGGTGACCGACGGCGCCTTCTATGTCTAACGTAGCCTCGTCCTTACTTCTGAATTCTAATCACATGATATGCTAAACCAGGTACCAATAGTATTTGTGTGACCTTCTCGTTGAAAAAAGCCTGACAATATCAGACAGAGAAGAGTAGTGCTTTTAGAGCACGACCAGGAGGGAACCAGTTCGCACTTTGATTAACCACACGACGACGGGTTCTCCCCTTTTGTCTGAAAAGGTCGGAAGGCCCAAGCCGCTTGGGTTGGCCTCTTTCCATATACGTTGCTCTAAGGCCTCGCAGCTGCCTGGTGACTGGAAGGTAAAACGAAGAGCCTAGACCGAAGGATGAGATATAACTCGACCACGTTGTTCGAATAAACGTGATCTTTCATGATGTCGGATACGTGAAGACCAAAGCCCTGACCTCAATACTCTGCCTGGAACGCACCCCATCCGGTGCATTCGGCAGTGTAAACGATGCATGTGGGACATCTAGGAAACAAATTCAATACGATTCATTAGCTTGTACTTTCATCTTTGAATTTGGGCTCTTTTGTTTCAAACAGGTCGGATGATGGTGGAAAATATTTATGGTTGAATGTCACTCACATTTAACGCTTCCCTCCTTTGAATCAAAACTCTTGAACAATAACACATCTTCATTACTCTGTCCACTCATATAATACCATCGATACGCCCTCGTCACATCATACAGTGGATATAGTAGTGTGCCCGTATAGTTGCCGCGGGTCATATCTGATTCAATCAACAAGGATTGGTCGACAGTACGTCCGTCACAAACAGCGATGGGACAGTCTTCAACTGGGCCATTGATAGGGCGCCAAATGCTGAAATGTTGTAGGTCAGCAAGAGCTCAGCGTATTCTTCCACCTAGCAGTATTACTCGCGCATAGTAGCAAAAAATCGGACACAAGTCAAAAAAGGCAACGGGTTCAGGCCGTTCTATTTCCTATGCACTTACTTTATCATTTGCACTCGGCCGGAGAGGAGGTGTTGGGCTTGTTCGGGGAGATGGTTGCGAATACGCTCAATCATAGATGTTTCGGGTGGATCTACGGTTAGAAGCGTATCTTAAACGTTTTTAGTGTTGGCATGCAATAATGTTTAGGTATTCATCTTTAGTAAACCCGGCTGGCTTTTTGAGGAATCAGACCCTATTCAGCTCACTGACCTATATGTACTTGTCTAGCGGGACTGAGTAAATATCGATTCCAAGTTCGTCGATCCTTTGCACTTTTTTTCTTTCTCAACTAACCCGAGAAAACAGTAAGTAGTTGATACAGCGTTCTCCTATAAAACTTGCCTGCTCACTTTCCAATCAAAAATATAAACCTGATCAATACCTTCGATCTCATTCCGTAAGATAGCCTCACACTCCGGCAAAAAGACTTTCTCAACCTGTTCTGAGTTCCAAAAATCTTGCGGCTTCATGGGTGACGATGGGGGGTATTTGCAATAAGCAAACCCATTCGCCTCAAGGGTAAACTTGATATCTTCTTCCTTGAATCCCCGAATATCTTGAATTATTTCTGCACAGTTTTCTTGGCGAAATATGAGATTATGGAGCTTCTCTTGATCGCCCTTTTGCTTTTTGCGGCCGAATCGGGCGATTCGGTATGGCCGAGTATGGCCGTATATGGACTGCCATTGGAGATACGTCAGTTTGACTTCTATATCGGTTGGTCGAGCAGGAGAAGACATCATGAATATTGAGGTAAGTGTAACAGCAGAGCAAAGGTTCATAACCTGACGATGGTTGAAGCGTTTGGATTGATCGCTAGCTCGCTGAGGAAATAGAACTACCTTCAAGCTGAGGCAGTAGCAATTGATATAGACGATGTGAAGGCGCTAGACCTATCCTGGTCCCCGCTTGTGCCAGGGTTCCTGACTCAATATATATTAATGATGGCATGGTGTTAGCCCGATTGATCGTATTGTATGACTCCACGTCTAGTGTCTCCTAGTAGCTTGGCGCAACTAGCGTACTACAGAATAGTCTACCTTTTCGGCGGCATAGTAACAACTTCCCTTCTTATGTTTTGCCTAATAACCTATTTGGATAAAGACGAAGAGGCTATGGTAGGGTTGTCAGGAAGGTTATAAAAGGTGCTAAGCATAATAGTGGTAAGCAGAAAAGAATGACTCCAACTTGAAGAGTATCATTTGTTGAATGCATAACAACATTTCTCTAGTATTTACCAACTTAGATGGGCCATCGAAGGATTTACATCACAAAGCACAGCCTCGCCCTTTCCCTTACTGCCATCCATCGTTTCCTGCACAACAATGAGTCTCATCCAGGCTAGTTACTAATATCTTTTACCATACGTGAGGTGGATACTGTTGCTCAATGAGATTAACACCACTATTGATCGATGATAGAAATGATACACACTAGATATGCCACCCTCGCAAATGTCATATATCTGCTGCAAAGCAAATATTTGATGGCTGGGGTTGAGTGAGTTTCACGTGAGGGGCTGTGTTCGGTGAGGGACTCAGTTCGCAGCCTCGTCGCCCATGCTCCTACTACTTCGCTATCTACACCGGCTTTACTTTATCAGGTGTAATCTCCCCAAGCGTGACTAGTGGGACAAACGTTCTCTCGAACCACTAAGACGCTCTTCGATCAACAACCAAAAAAATTCCTGACCAAGTCGGAACAGGGTGTGGGCGAGAATTCTAAGCCAGCAACTACGACGAATCAGTAGTGTTTATGTCAGGAATCGTACAGGAAGCAGTCAGGGGAGCAAATAGGTCTCATCAGCAAATCAGCAAAACCACTGTTTCCGAATTTCCAAGTTAGATCTTCTCATGGCTGAAGCACTTGGCCTGGCTGCGAACATCCTTGCCATTATACAGGTGGCAGCCCCGTTTGCTCAGTTTAGTTATGGCTATGCTCGCGATGTAAAACATGCCCCATAGACGCAAAAACGGTACCTACAAGAAGCTTCTGACCTGATGCAGGTGCTATTCCGCGTTGAGCAAACCATACAAGACGCCGAGACAACAAAGCTCTTAACCCCCACGACCACCTTCTTTCAGTGATGACGTTCTGATGGAATGCTAAAGTCTCTATCTGGCCTTCAGGCGGAGTTGCAGAAGCGCAGGTCGAGATTTCTGCAGCCTTTCCATGAGAAGGAATGGAAAAAACACATCGACATACTTCACAAATGTTGGTCGCTCTTTGCGGATTATTTGGCATCCTGCGTCTCGTATGTACCCTTATGTCGGTGTGTGAATCTGGAATTAAATTCTCTAGAATGACAGGGAGTGCAACGTACAAGAAGATCTCATCAATGGAGCTTGGCGAAGTTGTCGGTTGAGCGGACTTTTATCCTGGTAGCTGATTATAATTACAGAGCAAGATAGAAACCTCCTTCTTACATGGATAGCCGGATCAAATGTTTCAGTGCGCCAGAAGCCTACTCCCTGTCCAGGAACTGGATCCTCTTATATCGCACTCCAACATGCAGCAATAGATTAATAGGTCATCTCACATCGTATGGTGCTACGAACCACGTAATTATTATCCCAGAGACCATTTTACCTTGTTACATAGCTAGCTAATGATGGCCTCAGCTGGTGTGGGGGAAAGATTTTTAGCGTGAGTACCAAACTGACAACTGTCTGTCTGTTTACCATGATTTTCCTAAGCTGTTGGTAGTTCCATTCTCATTGACCATCTTCTGCATCATCAAAACTCGCTTGGTTGTCTAGTCATGTACTTCTTTTGTGATTTTCTTCCCAGGGTCAGTTGAAAACCATTGACATTCTTCACCATATGCTCCGCAAATTGATCGAACAGGCAAGTAGAGAGATGCTGGAATTTTTGAGACAGTTCTGTAAAGACCCTCACAAACTACAAAATGAAACCAAAGTAGCGCAGCTTATTGCGAAGGCCGGCTCATTGCAGCCTATACTTGATTTTAGACGAACTGAACGAGCTCCGGGATCCCCCCGGGCGCCGTTCCAATATCGAAACTCTTTTGTTGTCTGGAGTTTCGGTCCCTGGCAAGCAGAGATCTACCTCTCATTCGAAAAAAGGCGATATCAGTCACTCACCTGCCCGGGAATCGAATATTGAAAACTGGAAGCAATATGCTAAGTCACGATTCCACGACAGCGACTTCTCGGACGAGGTCGACGAAGCTAGCAACTTGATTACTGACGTCAAAGCCTGGAAATCCGTAAGGATCTCTAATGTCCGCAGTCCCATGTTCTAACGTCTATGTCTTGCTCTTATATCTAACTTTCTTAAGATTCCTACTCTCTAGACTGATGCTTGATGATGTGCTCGATCTTCCAATAGTAAATCAAATACGGACGGCTCTTCAAAAACCACAAGCTAGTCTCCAACAAGCGTATAAGGCAATCATGCAACGAATAGATGCCCAGTCTAAGGCCAGAAGCTCACTTGCACTACAAATGCTAGGCTGGATCACGTATGCGAAGAGACGTTTAACGTTCGTAGGCGTCCTCTGCGTATTTGCTGCGGAGGATGACGATGGACTGCAAACATGATAACGTACCTAATCCAGATATCCTTCTTCGAGCATGCCTTGGACTAGCTGTGGTAAATGCGGGCCACAACACCCTTGGTCCAGTGCATACCACTGGAAGTTTTTGAGGATGGTAAGATTTTCGATACGGATACCAACATCGATATTGCACGAACCAGTCTGCGTTATTTAACGATGGATCATCTCTCTGTGGGGCCCTGTAGACGCCCAGTTGATTTACTTGCACGCTTCGTAACACTGACCTTCTTGGAATACTCCGCCAAACACTGGGCCTGCACATCTCTAGCGTTGATGAGGAAAGGCAGTTGGAGCGACTGGTCATGAAACTGCTCCGGAATGATAAGCTGCAAAGTAGCGCATTGCAAGCTCTGCAGTACCTACAGGAACACCCCGACGAGTCTCGCAGAAGAAATGCTCTACCCAATGCCTACGAGCCAGAAGCCACTGCATGTCGTTGCATACTGGAACCTTCTCTACACCGCTGAGAAGCTTTTGTCCGATGGTGAGAGCCCTTCGGCTCTGGACTCCCACAAATGGACCCCACTTCACGGGGCCTGCTCCAGGAATCATTTGAATGTAGCTCTACTATTGGTACATAATGCTGCGCACGTCAATGCACAGGATATCCAAGGATGGACACCGCTGTTCTGGGCAGCATTCAGGGGTTTCCCCGAGCTTGTGCACCTTTTACTCTATAATGATGGCGCGAACCATCTTGTGAGAACTGCGCTTGGGTGAACTGCCTTATACTGTGCCGTTTCCGGTGGCCAGTCAGAGGTCGCCAGACAGCTCCTGGAGCATTAATCAAGATCACGGCCGCAGAACCCACACCCCCCATTCAGGATGAGCATCCGGGATGTAATGGCGTATGATGCAAGCACCCTTCCTGTAGAACTAGCTGCAGAAAGTAAGGACGCGAAGATATTCGATTTACTACTACGGCATGAGCAAAAACACCTGGTGCGCAGATTGGGGACGCTGACTTTAACTTGATCTGATCCTGGGAGACGTTCGATGTTCCCGTGTCAAAGAATCCTTGGAGGATACTACTGAAGGGTGGTCGCGAATTTCGTAGGCCGCCAATACCCGAAGTACTTGACAACTGCACAGACAAAGATCGCGCAGATTCGGGAGAATGGAAACCTCTCCTCCTTGTATCTGCTATTAGAGACCGACAACTGTCATCCATGAGACTCCTAATCAAGGCGGGCGCAGTCCACGGACGCTCTTCACGTTGCCGCTCACCGGCGAGACCCTTGTAACGTGTAGTGCTTGCTGGATAACAGCGTAGAGCCAAACGCAGTTGATTCACTTGGACGAACTGCATTGCGCCATGCAGTGCTTAATGGGCTCCCAGATACGATTTCGGCTCTTCTGGATGGGGGAGCAGACGTAGACAAACCTATGCATGATTGTTCGTCATCGAAAAATAAAACCGGGCCATGCATTTATGCCCGATTGAATGATGCCACACCTTTAATGCAGGCGTGCGGCTTCTTTTTGGGAGGATTAAATGCAGAGCTCACCTCGATATTGCTCGATTACTGTTGTCTCGAGGAGCTGATCCTCGTCTGAAAGATGAGTCTGGAATGACAGCCTTGCATTACCCGGTAATGCGACTATATTTGCCAGTAACCAAGCTTTCAATTGAGGCTGGATCCCCGGTGGACAAAACTACGGAAAAGGATGAAATGCTGATTTATCTCCTCGCTAAATATAACGACAAGGATACTGATATAAGTGCTTTGGGAGAGCCTATACGCCTTATCCTTAGTGTTGGTCGGACCGATCCTGATAGAAGCATGTTGGACCAGCCCACCCGCCGTGCAGCTAGTGCACCACTTTGTCGCTCTCCAATGAACGGTACAACTGATGTCTTACTTCAAGATGTAAAAGACGGCCGTACACCCATCGTCCTAGCATTGCAAAACCAGCGATGGAAGATGGTTCAGATACCCCATGCTCTTGGTGCTCGCATTCAGCCAAAGCCAATCTTGATCAGACTTTTAGAGCTGCCATTTGGGATCTCGCAGCGCAACGTCGTCGATATGTTGCTTGACCACGGTGCACTTCCGCCCGCATACTCGGTCCCTAAACTCTACACACTGATGATTCGATCAATCAGGGACACAAAAGCACAAGGAAATCCTTATCCTAGTTTCAAGCATATGCTCCCGAGGACAGTTACTGCAAGTGCAGAGATCAAGGTCCACTCTCCGGATTTGGACAGTGCGCTCACCCAAGCTGCGCAAGTGCCTGGACGGCTGAGCATTCTCCAGGACCTCGTTAATCTGGGAGCAGACGTGTTTGCGATCTCGGATCAAAGCTTTGATCCCATACTAAGGCCTGCGATATATGGGGATATCGATAGTTTTAACTACCCTCTGCGCCACGCTATAGATGATTCGAATCCTCAGCATGGGTCGTGTTACCGTTTTGACCTACCGCAAGAAGCACTTGATCTTCCACATCTATGTTTATCTCTTCAGCAGGAAGGCGTTCTAGATCAAACGAACGAAGAAGGATATACGCTGTTGCATCTAGCGCCGTAGTGTGGCGGTGCCCCACTTATCACTGCTTTTTTGGGAGGCCGGAGCAAGAGATATCGCTGACGCGAGAGGTGGCTTTGCTGTGCACTACGCAGGACTTGCGCAACAGACAGTGGCACTCCAGGCGCTTCTTCTATTCCACATCCCCTCGACCCAGCAAGTAGGACAACTTGTAACAGATGATGAAAGACTGTTTTCGCTGGGTGTGTTGGATAAACAAATTGAGGACAACATGACTATTTTACACATCGCTACGCGTATAAATAACGTCCAAATGGTTCTGCATCTTCCTAGAATACGGGCATGGATATGAATACGCGCTTGCAATGTGGAACTTATAAAGAGGTCACAATCCTTAACAATGAACTAGTTTCAGGCCGTTTAGCTCAGGGTGCCAATATCGAAGCTCGAGACATTAACGGATGGTGTCCGTTGCATGCCGCATGTTATTCTGGCCATACCGATATTGATTGAAGCAGGCAGTGATTTTCACGCGGTAACATTAAACTGGGAGGCTTCGCTTGGCTACGGTGAACTCTGGACTGGGCTGCCACTACATCTTGCGGCATTGGCTGGTAAGCTTAGCATCGACAATTTGCTACTTAGGAATGGAGCGAACATCTATGCGAGCACGAGAATTGATGAAAGGTCTGATCATTGTCCTGATATGGGCCCAACATCTCTTCATCTGCCTCTTGGTAATAAGGCCACTTACATGAACGGCAGTCAGCCCTTGGATGAAAACAGGCTCCAGATTGTGCAGTTGCTCGTTAGCAGGGGAGCTATAGTACGGGGAGTTATATCTCTATACTCTCTAGGTGATGTTTTGAAGTATAAAATCTTCCCAGAGCTATGAGATGCGCTGAAAGCTGGCGAAGCTCAGGGAAAGGAAGTACTTCCGAACAAAAGAGTTGCTAGCGTTGATGGCCAGGTAGAAGAACCCCCGGCTAAACGTCGCCTGGCAATTGGATAATAAACTGAAGATCTGGGGCGACCTCCGAGTGGTTTGTGACACAAAGTTTATTGAAGAAGAAAATCGTACCCGGAAAGATGATTTCGGTATGATCTTTTATATGTCCAACTGCATTTTCCTATGCTCTAAAGCAAAGGCTTTATTATGTATTTGGTTATGGGACGCTGTTTCTGTATGAAATCTTAATTTTCTCCATATTCAAGTATTCTGCGGTAAATACCTTTCACCAAGCCTACATAACCTTCTTGTAGCTAAAGCAGTGTGATTTTATATTGCGAATAACGTTACATCTCGCCTGCCGTGGTGCTTAAAGATCATCCAGGGTGAAGCGCAGGCGATCTTCCTGATTACCAAGTTTTACTTAGCAAAATTCAAAAATCTTTAGCATACGAGTGGCCGGATGGTGTAGTTGGTTATCACGTATGCTTAACACGCATAAGGTCCTGGGATCGAGCCCCAGTCTGGTCATTGCTTTTTTGCACTTTTATCTTTCTGCCGTAGATATACGGATTTCTCTCCCCGCACCCATAATAGCTGCTTATGTCTCCTATCTCCATCCGGTGTCTTTACATCAAGGGTTCATTTTTCCAGTGTCCTTCACTATATCTACAAGACTCCGTAATTTTCCATGCAGTGGACAAATGACACTGTAGAGCTGGACTTCGTCTTCAATGAATTTGCCCTCTAGTGGCTTTCGAGTTCATTAATCACGAAGTTTGGTACCCTGGAAGGTAAATCTATTCCACCAGGTGGTCGATATACTTGTAGGGTTGCTGCTCTTTCTTCAGAACTGCTCGGTTACAACAAGTACATAGTACATGGCAGAAGCTTGCAAAAAGTCGAGACTCAGGAAACCTCTTTGAAAAAGCACCGTATATCACTTGCACTAAAGTAGGGTATCTACTAATAGGTATACTCGGACTTGTGTTCGTCGCGGAAACGGGTACCCATTCAAAAGTACATAGTTCAATGCTCAGTGGTCGGGGCATACCGTACCAGAAACAATGCATATAATTAGCTATTACAGACGCTTGAGCTTTAGTATACGGCATTTGAGTGAATTTTCATAAGGCTAGTGGATACAAAATAGGCTGATCGTCGTCATCTTGTATCCACTGATTTGTGGCTAGGTAGCAATGATTCGCTGTTGATCACCACCAAGCACTGCTCTTAAACCCCTGAATACTAAAACATGTTCTTGCTGAGGCTCTGATGAGTCAGAACATAGCTTTCGCAGTGGAATATTTCTTTGGGTAGGATTTGTTTGTCATCATTGTTGTTTCCCTTTTCTTTCGTCCTTCCAAGGGAGACACCCCTTGGCAACGAACAATATCATTTAGTACAGTAAATAAACTAGATGGCCTATACCCCGTAAGATAAACCCATTAAATCCCACTCCATTAAGCAGAATACAGTATGCAACCAGCGGACACTAAAGAGCCCAATTGAAAGAATCATCCGAGACACGGCTCGTCTGATATGATGATCATACCTATTACCGACCGCCGAACTCGATCCGCCGAAGACTTGGTAGCTTTGGCACAATAGATGAATCCATCGTGGAATAGGTTTGCAGCAAATCGTTTATGCTATACATAGGACTTTAGCGAACATGACGAAGGAAACACTCCTGAGACCGAGACTAAGACAGCGAAATGCTAACCTATCATTGTATTGCTGTCTAGACGTCATCAGCAGGGCCGTTTTCTGTCGTCGTCCATTAGAGGCCCCCTTACCGGCGGTGATCGACTATAAGTTCAGCTAAGGTTAAAGCGTTGCGTTGAAGGTGTATTTGAACACTTCAGTGAGATTCCTAGTGCGTAAATTGGCGTCTACTTATCCAAAGAGTTATGATTATCGCCTGATACCTAGTAGTCTAAAATGCTGATAGACAAACCGTTTTGGCAATCCGATAGACCAAGATTCCGAAACACTACTAAAGCGGAGCTCAGAACGATCCAAAATGCGAAGCAACGGAGACGACCGTAGTCGGTATTTCGATAGTAACCATGGCGATCCTTATCACCAAACAGTAGGGAAACACTCATGCGTCACTTGACCTACCATAAGTCTCGAACGCGTGTCTAAGACATTGATTGTCTCAAAGACATGATTGATTATATCGGAGTGATATCGGTTACTGTGTGCAGTTCTACAAGGATGCACTCAATGCTGGGACGTTCAATCACGGCACTTTCTAGGCACCGGACTCTGTGGCAATCCATCGGGAGTTACATTCTCCGTAAGACATCCTGTGGGGCAGAAGACTGGGGTTTTGAGACTAGCTCACTGACCTAGCCACGGTCTGGTCCACTCAGGAAAGATGGAGAAGCTTAGGATGACGAAAGTCGTGTCGATCATCTCGCAACGTTTTAGCCGATATGTGGCTACCCCAGGAGATCGGACCTGCAGCATAAGGCGATATTTAATGTCCTTGCAGATATCCAATTTCAGCTACTTGTTTTATATGGTTGCAGAAAGTCTGCAATTTCTGGTTTCAGAACATTTATATTACAAGATCAGATACTAACTTCAGGTCTGTTATGTATCTACCATGCAATATTCGGGTAATGAAGCTGGGGATGTCGTCCGAGAACCTGTTCTATGAATGAATGTGAGACATTCTCCACATCATTCAATCCAAAGATTGCATCAGTGCTCTCTGCACCAATATAGGCTCCCATAGACTGAAGCTGTGGAATCACGAGCGATGGGCAACATCCGAATGCCGCATGGCGACATTGTCCTGTCCAGGCATAAATACCGTTGAAACCCTCAGACTTTAAAGAGAACCATCAACAAAAACCTATTCATCAAATAAGCAAATAACATATCACCTCACGACCAAACCCCAACAGTCAGAATGAAGTTCACTTTCGCCGCCTCCTCCTTCATCGCCGCTGCTCTCGCAGCCTCTCTCCCCGAGTCCTTCACCCTCGTCGCTGACGGCGGAAACACCGTTCTGACCGATGGCAGTACGTACCCCAAATCCCAAGACCTCCCAAGTCAAACTAGACATGACTAACATTGACAGCCCACGCCATCGTCGACGCCTCCCAGGCGAGCACTCTAGAGATCCTACGCCGTATATCTCCAATCACTACCCCCTCTCAACCCCTACCTGAACCATACTAACGAAAAACAAACAGTCCAAAGCGGCGGCAGCGGCGCCATCACCTACACTCGCCAGGGCTCCCCCCCAACTGCCTGGCAAAATCTCTACGTGATCAAGGATGACACTCAGCCCATCGCCCTAACCATCCCTCACTCCGGCAATACCCCCGACGGCGCCGAGCTCACCGGATTCAGCGTCACGGAAGACGGATACCTTACCTTCAATGGGGAGACTTCCTTCGGTCTTTCGGCCGAAAACAAGGAGATCTATTACCTTGGAAAGGACTCCGAGACTCCCAAGGTTTCTCTCTGGGTTAAGGAGCTTAAGCAATAAATTTGCTGGATGAAGAGTCGGGTACTCGATGCCTGTTCTGTGGTGGGGATGTCGTGTTGGATATAGTCTGGGCTGGTATTGGACATATTGTGAATAGTACTAATGAATGAAGGAGCTTTCTAAAAGCATATCGTCGTCTTCTAGGGCTTCTGGCCACACGTAGCGCTGTTCTTGATGTGCTTAATTTCCTTTTCTGTGTAAATGAAATGAGGAGATCAGTAGGTTTGGAGGTTAATGGGAGTAACATGAGTGCGAGTCAAGGTAAACGCCCTGCCCTTTCAAGAGAAAGCCTCTTTTGATAGATTTTCGAGGTCCCTTAGGAGCATGCTACATCCATAATTAAGATCATTTGGGGACAATTTCTGAGCCATACCTCATTCCATCCACTGTTACCAAGACATACATGGCCTATTAGGTCATTCCAAGCTTCATCATGCTGCCATAAAGGACGTTTCTTCCCATCCAAACTTCCTCTTCAAACGTCTCGCAAAGATAAGAAGTCGATAGCCTTCAATTCGAGACTCATGCGGCCGGTGTACCGTGATAGAATTTCTGAAGTCAGAATTCTTAACAGGGCTAAATGTATAGATTGAACCAAACTTCGGTATGACTGAAAATCCCATATCGACCATTGCTGCTTCAGATGCACTCCAATTGACGGAGCCCCGCGCCTTCGATTTTGAGAAAAACGTCGAGAATACCTCGAATGTGGTCGATTTGACTTTGAATAATTTGGATGGAGGCTCGCTTTCCAACTCTGCAGCGGGGAGTGTGGTTATCACAATACTATGGTCAGATGAATGTTGCGGACGTGTCTTTGCCTTCTGCTTGTGCTCTTCGATCTTAAATACTGAGCTGAGTGCTTCCGGTATTGACAGTCCAGTGTCAGTATGTACGACTTGTGCATTTCTTTCCTTTTGCTGTTCGTATTGGTTGCGCAGATGCGAGAGGCATTCTTCGTTGAGCTTCTGGTAGCGAAGCTCAATTCCAATTCCTGTTTTACTAACGATGTATTGTTCAAATGTGTTGATGGCACTTTTAGCAATGCCTGCTTCCAAGAGGTATTCGATAGGCACTACAAAATTTAATAAATCAATGTCGAACTTCAGCAAATCAATCTCAGATCTTAACGCCTTTAACCCCGAGATGTAGGTTTGTCCCTTCTTCGAGTTGATAGGTGGCATTGGGAGAGACGCTGAAAGGGACCGGACAAAACTAGTTGTGATGGCAAGGTCACCGAGGGCGTCAAACTCACTTTGCCTCATCCAAACCCGTTCCGCCGGGTGGGCTTGATGAAACTCATCTAGCTTTTTGATCCAATCAACTGCTTTGGAGACGATCGTAGTGGCATGGCAGAGGCGAAGCAGGTAATGAAGCTGCGGATCTACCCTCGTCATGGCCTCTGGTTTGATTTTCATGGTTACTCGCGCCGTGCCATCGTCATATACACCAGAGATGCGCTTGAAACAAGCTCTTCCCGATCCCATCTGTATATACCGCTTGAACAACCGCTGAGATATCTCATACTCGAATTGGCAAACATTTGACAGCTCCTGGTGAAATATGCCCTTGTATACCCGATCGTTCGGTCCATTCATAAGGCTTTGTAGCAGACAATGTATGTACCCCCATATTGCAGCTCTGAGGACAGAATGGTGGATCATCTCGAAGAATCCGATGCCGATGTATTTGTCTGTGAATACAGGCAGTGGCAGGCGTGTCTCGTCTAGAACTGACTCCAGCCTAGATTCATGCCACTCGATGACGGCGTGAGCAAGAAACAGAGGCTCGTTACGACATAGGTGCACGTAATCCTCCAGGGCAGAATTTTGGTCAAAAGCACAAGAAGCCAAATCCTCCAGTGAGAGCTTTTCAGGTTTTTGGCCAATGGTGAGTTTAGACATAGCTTTAAGTGCTATGTGCTCTGGCCGTTTGATTCGTGCCTTTTTCATTCCTTCCAACGACGAACCCACCTCGAGAATGGCCTGTATAGCGTTACACATACTACTCAACAGGATAAGCTGTCTAGTGGAGACGACATCTCGAGGACATAATGGAAAGGACTGCCCTGGACCTGACTCACCCACAACATTAGTCGTTATGCCTAGGTAACTTGTTCTATTATTGGTGGTAAAGGACAGCATACCTGAGCCAGCATCATTCTTCAACACCGTGAACGCATTTGGGCAATGACTATCATCACAACACCCATGGACAAATATCTTGTTGAACACAACCTCTTTATCACCTGGGCTACCGTTGACGCCTTTTAGGGATTGTCCATGCAAGGTTTCCGTTGCGCGAAACTTGATATGGTCTAGGAGATAATCTGACACTGGCTCGGTGATATTGCGTAGGTTCCAGTCTGACAAAAGTGTGTGCCATGAGCGGAAGAGTTCCTCTTCTGTCTGATTCCTCCTCCAACACGTAAATGAACTGAGTTTGGCAACTTTCTCCCGTCGGTCCTTTCCCAGTGATCGCCAGATATACTCGATCTTCGGTCCATGAAGTTGGTACCTCCTTGAGAGATCACAGTGCGTCTCCTTGAGTAGTTCCGCACTGTAATTTGGTTCTGCCATTGCTTGAGACGATGGGATTGGCTTGAGATAAGAGTCCGAATCGACTGTATCGAGAGGTGCTCTATGATGAGGATGGAGGATGATCGCAGAGAGAGATTTGGCCAATGTCGGCAGGTGGTTTCAAAATACCCCTAATCTTCATTGGGAAGGGCATCTTGCGAGGTTTATCTAATACTAAAGTATGATCTCTGTGTTCTGTCTGAGTCACTGATCTCTAACTGAGGGTTTCGCGGGCTATGTAGCGCAATGGATGCCGGAGCGCGGTCTCTCACAACAAATATCTATAGCTGTTATTACTGTGAACGTATTCAGAGCACATGATTGTCTACAAGTAGCCGTTGTATTATCTTTCTCATTTTCCTATTTTTAGGCCTATCAAAGGGTTTCAGGCGAGCATGATCATCGGGCCATATTCAAAGAAAGGGTATTCTCTTTGTCTGGGCTTCTAGATAGCCCTTCAGGTGGCTTCTATTTAACGATTCTGATCACCGAAATCGTCCTTCAGACCTTGCAATATTCAATAGCGACAGGAGTTCCTCTACACAATAACTTGTTTCTATGACAGTGAGTAATCTCGTGAATGATCCCTCTGTCTCCGAGTAGGCATTTTCATAATCCCTTAGATATCAGAAGTACTAACTATGTCTCCATACACAAGCAGTGAGTTGAACCAATTTATTATATTTCATGTCTCATAATAGCCCAAACCACAGAAAGACGGGCTGCAAGCAATGACCCGCTAATAAATATACACAAACTCATCGTTTTCCCGATCCGTCAAGTCCATAAACGCGTTATTGCCCACCTGGTTGTCCGACCCTACACCCTCAGTCTCAGCATCCTCCTCAGTAACCTCGTATCTATTCTCCATCGACCGATCAACGATCTTAGCCGGCTTTCCGTTCGCAACCCGCCGGCGTTCTTGCATCTTGTTGAGCACAAAGAGATTCGCCCACTGGATCAACACAATACCCGCCAAGGCGATGAATATGCCCAGACAAGCTCGCAGTCCGGGCTGATACGCGGGCGCATCTTTCTCGTTGAACAGCAGCGGGCCGACAATGTTTCCCGCGGATGAAGCAGCATTATACAGACCCATGACGATTGCCTTCTTCGTTTGTCCTGCGGTATTTGCAACGATCCACGAGACAATAAGCGGGTTACCACCGAACAAGAACGACAGAAGGTAATATCCGGCCATCAATGGTCCCTGGACGGAGTCATTCCGGGGAAGGGCGTACAGGACAGCGAGACCGCCCACAACGGGGAGCATGAAGATGGCGAGCACGACTGCCTTGAGACGTGCTTTCTGTGCGAGAAAGCTGGCCAGAAGGATAATGATGAATTGGAGAGCACCGAAGGGCATGTTGAGTAATGTGGTTCTGAACTTGTCGAAGCCGAGCCCAGACAGAATTAGGGGGCCGAAGACGTTGGTTACGGAGGCTCCGACATTGAGGAGGAATGCCATTCCAACCCACAGGTATGTCTTTGGCTCTAAACCGGCTTCGATGACGTGGCGCATCTTGAATTCTCGATTTCCGGCACCGGTTTGGTTGGCTCGGAGGCGTTCCATGGCCTGTAATTTCTCTTGGTCGTTTAGGAATCGGGCGGAGGCAATGTCGTTGTCGAGTTTCCAGTAGAGGAAGGGTGCGGAGAGGACGGTGACAAGTCCAACGAAGAGGAAGATGCTGTTGTCGATAATCATTAGTCATTGCCATCGGACAAAATTCTGTGACCATCGGCCGTGGCCGATCGAGATGAGATCAGCTTACATTTGCCATTCCTTAAGCACACCCGATTGGATATGCCCCAATCCATAGCTAAGAGCAGCGGCGATGATGGTTGCGAGACCATTGGTACTGTACCAGGCCGCAACACGGAGTGGTTGCTCTGCACGACGATACCATTGAGCGGTAATGATACTGAACAGGGGCAGGCAACCCGCTTCGAAGAGACCAAGGAAGAAGCGAGTAGCCATTAGCCCGCCAAAGTTGTGGCATGCAGCCATTGCCGCCTGGGCAATACCCCATCCGGCGACCAAAACAGGGAGAAGAATCCTGTGGGGAACTTTCACAATCAAGAGTGAAGAGAATGGCTGCCAGGCCAGCTGTGCAATGGGTGCCATAGAACCGACCAAAGAATATTCATTGCCAGTTAGATGCGTATCCTCTTTCAGACCGAACGTGGCACCGTATCCTAGAACCGTCTTATCGAGGATCTGCAGGAAGTATCCCCACATCAAGATGACCAGAATGACCCTGTCAGTCTTGTGTCGGATACGCTTGCTATCCTCCTCGGTCAAGGGAACCCGTACGACGGCGATGTTGTCGATATCGCCGGGTTTGACCATAACGAGACCTTCATGGTGTGTTCCTTGGGGTTTTGGATCCATTGCTGCTGGCATTGTCGTTGTTGCGTGTTTGGGACAATGATAATGGCCGGGACAGCGGCCTTGGGTGTCAAGGGAGAAGACAGGGATGAGGGCTTTTTTCCCTCTCACTTTATATATGGTTTGTTCTCCGCGGATAGACGGGGTCGGCACCCCCACGCATCGACTCAACCCCGGATTTGTTACAAAATAAGTTTAGCGTAATACCAAGCACCTGATTTGCTGGGTTAGCCAACCGGTGCGTCATATGGGGAGCTCAAGTGGATCCTATATCCTCCCCGCAAAAGTTATAAGGGTCCCCTGGCTCTCCGGGCAAATGGCCCTCGGCATCCCCCCACGGGGCAGGTACCCCCACGGTCTGTGGGGAGTCGTCGGCTTTTGAACAAGCCACAGAGATAACTGTCGTAGCAAATAAGCTGCATTTATATCGTACGGCATGTCCACGGAGCTAACTGGATTGTTCTTAGAGAGCGCCATAGCTGTTGTCCGTAGCTCTAGATTCTGTCGTCACCCGATCACTTGATCGTGGTATCCGATGCCGAAGGCTTCCTTCCAAGCCGGTTTCCCAACCGCTCGGCTAGAACCATGAAGCTCCAGATAATTCCACGATTGACTGACGTAGCTATCTGGGTAGACCCAACAACAACTTAGAGTTTCAATATAAACGAGAAACTAAATCACCCAGACCGCCAGATTAAATACGTTGCCGCCCAGTTATCTTTTCTTACCCGTGGAGACTCTCACCCCATATGACTTATCGGCTGGGTGAGCTCGTGGGTGGCATTCGGATATATACTGCACATTGCCAGAAAGCTTTGATTGTTTCTGTTCTCTAAGAGTTAGCGACCCGGAATAGAAAGTATTCAGAAGTATCGAATAGAGAACGGTAAGCAGGCGGAGTCTGGACAGCTCTAGGGCATGAGGTTGCATGTGTTTTAGCGGGACTGGCTGCCGGCTTTTGTCTAACCAACTACAGCATACTCATTTGCGCCAGCGTTTCAAGTGACTATGTTACAAATGAAACCATTGTGACCCTCACACCAGTCATGACAACTTGAATATTTTCTGCACAATCCTCAGCCATTGATTACATGAATCAATGTTATATCGGCCTTCCTTAAGCTATTAATTTGCTCTTTGATGGCAATCATTACTGAATTACTGAACCTTTATCTACTTTGCCATCGATTGACATACTTGCCCTAAGATACTCGTTTTTAATATGTCGTCACTAGTGACAGCATCAGTTTTTAGATGACCAGGTAAGTACGATCCTCTCATTATTATTCTTCGCTCTATTTCCCTATATGTATTAATCCCAGTACTGTTATACCTAGAAAGACCAGGATATAGATCCGCACGATGCTACCCCTCTTTCCGAGCGGGCACCATTGCACTTCGTATTGGGCACATCTAGGCTTTCAAAGTCGAAAGAACCATCCCTTGTTCATACCCTAACCAGGTTCCTCTCTTACGTATTCGAACACAAAACATCCTGACCCTCTCCTCGCCGCAAACACTCTTACAGTAGAGTCTGACGGACAGGGGGAATATGGCATGCAGCTGGCTCAGGTGGCTGTCAGATCATGTTCTTTATGCTCATTTTTGGATGATCTCATTTGTGGAACCATCACTCTGACGGCTGTTGGGCCAAATTCCATGGTGGAATGCATATACCTAGACTTTGTAGCTTGCTTTTTCACAAGTGCACTAAATGTGCAGACTATTCTAAAACATTGCTCTCTGAACGATGTCAGCAAATGAGACTGCAGCACCTTGTGCGATGCACCCCACAACAAATGCAAAAAAAAAAAAAAAAAGAAAAAAGAAAATGGAACCAAACATGAGATTTGCTGTCTAATAGGTGAAATTACATTGCATATCGGCAAGGTATATAACCTACGCGACGAACTGAACACTGCAAGATGTGTCACATATTCTGTCAAACAGGAGCATCAAAGTTACCAATCGACCCAAACGGCAATGTATTTCTGTCCTGTGGCCGGTCTTCGGTGCGCCAGGAATTTGGCTTCTGGAAGCATTTATATGTCGATAAAAATGTGTATTATTGGATTTGTTTTGCCAGGTTTCTTTACTTTTCCTTTTTTTTTTTTAGGCGCAATTACTCACGATTCATTCTCAACCGGTGAAATCTGATCCATACGTTGCCCGTTACATGATGCGTTCGAACTTTTGGAATACCTTTGATGTGCTACCTACAATGCCCAATGCAACTGAGGAAATATCCAGCAAGCAACCTCGACTTCCAGTGACCATAGAATGGAAACATGTCTACCTCTGGCTCCAGGTATGTGATATCCGGCATGGAAAGCATGTTCTAGAGGCCCTCTCTACGATTCTAGCTGCCCGACTTCCGTGTCATAGACACTAGGCGAGGTTGCCATGTACCAGCTCTTTGTCCTTGCACATATGTTATTCTAAGCTATGCATGGGGAAATATGGTCAACGCACGTATGTAAGCAACAAAAAGCACAATTAACGCACTGGAAACTGAGGGTTCCTTGTTCAAAAGCCCTCCGCCGGCGAACATCTGCGATGCTATGATTGCCTGCTCCCGTCTAAGTATGAAGTATTACGGGTAGATAGTCTCTGCATTGTACAGGATAACCTGGAAGCTAAGGCTGCCCAAATCAATGCTATGGGCGATATCTATTACCATTCATATTCGTACCTTACTCTAGTCGATCTAGATGGTACTAGTATGGATCATGGACTTCCCGGGGTAATGCAAAAAAAGGGATACAACCCAACGCATCTTTCAGACGCAGGGTATAGGTTTTCGAAAACAAAATGACCCATACCATTATCTCATTGAACAATCAATTTGGGACTCCCGTGGATGGACCTTTCAAGAGGGCCATGCTTTCAGCAAAACCCCTAGTGTTTTCAAACTTGGGGGACTTCATCGCCTGGTTGGACCCTCGTACAATCAGTCCGGGAAGATCCTTCGATACATACGTTAACGATCCAGATGCCTATTTCGATGTACTGGCTCTCTCTAGGGGGTTTGAAGTCAGCGAGTCAGCAAGAATGATTGTAAATTGGTCAAAAATAACTCGACATATTGGCTGGATTCTAATGGCGATTATCTTCGGTTTGACCAAGATGATATGCTGTCATACTATATCGCATTTGCTGGGAACTTCGTGGTTGTTGAACCAAGGACAGTATCAGCAGGTGAGACGGCCTTGCAAGGGCAATGCTAAAACGTTGGATAAATGCGAGTCCATAGTTTAGGCCATTTATTTTAGTATAGCAGCGCATCTGAACAGGTTGACGATTTGCTTAACTAAAGACTATATCTTCTTGTATCGCTCGAGTCGGTATTTGCAACCGATTCTAATGTACCACTATGACAGTTACCTTATGTTTGAAACACAGGCCAATACAGAGAAACAAGTAGGGGTGAGCTTTGTTTATAAAAAAAAGAACGTAATTTGCAGGACCACAATGGACTGATCGATGGCCTGAGCTGAATTGGCAGTCATCGCCTGACATACCAAGGTGAACCAATAGACGAATATGTAGAATGTAAGTAGCATGACACGATCGACGAATCCACAGCTGCACTCGCGCGGGGTTGATGCAGTGATACGTTTACCTACACATCATCTCGCATTGAGGGGTTGGTAGATTGATAAACCCCCGCGAAAATAACGATAATATTATAGTCATTCCTCTATAGCAGTTCCTTGTTATACCTTTATTTTCTTCTAGTTAACAAAAAAGCCGGCTGGGAGAAGTGAGACATAACCAACATGTCCGTCTCCAGCGTCTCCCTTTCCGGATCTCACTCCTTCTCCAAAACCGCCGTCCCCAGCATAACACTTGTCCCAAACCACGGCGTACAAGGGGATGCGCACGCAGGCCTGACAGTCCAACACCGACCGATTCGAAATGTCCGGCCGTCCGACGCAAACCTCCGTCAGGTACATTTGATGCACGCTGAGATTCTTCAGCAAGTATCTACAGATCCCGTGACCGGAGTGAAGGACATAGCGCTCCAACCTGGACAACTCGGCGAGAACATAACGACGCAGGGCGTCGATTTACTCTCGTTACCCAAGGATACGAAATTGCTGTTTGTGGATGGCAAATCATCCAAGACCGACGCACCGACCCTCCGGCTGACAGGCCTGCGCAATCCTGGGCCCCAGATTGATGCTCTGCAAAAGGGTCTCAAGGACCGCTTTTTGGTGAAGGATAGTCGAGGTGTGGTGGTTGGATACACAGCTGGGGTTATGAGTGTTGTTGAGAAGGGAGGCGAGATTCGACCAGGGATGGCGATTGTGGTCCAGAAGCCAGCAACGAACCTGGCTCTTACTTGTATCTGATATGCCGTGCGCAGAAGTGACAATTGTGCTTTTAGCTTGGCTGTCTCTTGATTTGGGGTTACATGCCTGCTGGTTAAATAGTTAACAGCATATTTTTAGAAGGCACAAAGCAGTCGTAGATGACTACCACTATTGCCATAAACACAGATAACTTCTCAGCGAAGCTCCATTCTAGCTACATTTAGACATAAGGCGACATATAACTGGAGATACTAGATACTAGATACTGCAACTAGGATTAGCACTATTCTATTTTTCCAACGCACCGCCACCCCCACTAATCGAATAATATTTAATCTGATACCCATCATGTACAGCGTACAGCTCTGAGCGAGAATAATGGATATCATCTCAGATATAACATTGATTACACACCCAAATGTTCATATACATCTGCATTTATTCTGAACATCCTATAGCTGTCACACGCAATCACTGGGAAACCCCGGCAGATGCGATTACCCATATATTCTGGCAAAAAGGTCCGATATCATACAAAATTGCAATGAACAAAGTTTGGTAAACGTCATTAGTAGAGTAAAGTACTATCAGCATCTGATTTCTAGAGTCCCCTTTCTAAAACCCGCTTATATTTCCTGAAAGGCTAATAGACCTAGGCCGGCGAAAAGTATCTGACCAGTAAAGTCTCTCAATTTGGGTCCAGTGAAGACCCGGATCAATTCCCTAACGCGGTAAGCTACTGGTCGACCCCTGTTTGCTATCAGCAAGGCCTTGATATGTTGCTTATATCGAGGTTTCTCAGCTCCTCGCTCGGGAGGCTATCTGGTCTTTGCTCACGCTGCGCTACGCTGCGCTACGCTGGCTTGGCAGACCGGTGGAAGACCCGCTATGGCTCCTTGCCACTGATCCCGACTCACCCTGCGAAGCAGTTGCTCCGATTGAAAGCTGGTAAACCTCCAACTAGTGGAACGACATTAACTGTGGCTTTCTAGACCGCTCTGTAGGTAGTGGTTCCCTTTGCGACCCCCACAATCCAAAGGCGAAAGCAAAAGGTGAGTCAGAGGATTCTAACGTCGGAATTAATGATCAATCGGATTTGACCCATACTTATAGTCATATGCACCCATCGGGATTCCCCAATCGGTGAATCTGGAACCGACAGAGTGGAGGGGAACAGTGAAATTCCATGCGCTAGTCGGCGGATATCATAGCTCCATTCGGGTTTCCGTTCTTTATTTCCTGTTTCTGCTGCTTTCCTTTCCGTTTTTTCTCTTCCCCGAACGCCAATGGTTAAAGAATGGATACGAATTTGTTCACAAAGAACATGGGATATTTAGCCCGTCGATTGAGACCACGTGTGAATCATTTAGCCCAAATTTGCGGTCCCTGTTATTTAAAGCTTTGTCGTCCACTATTTCGGCTCTCACAATCATAGACTTTGCCTTGTAAATTCGGAAAAGTCTCACAATGTCACTGCTGCAGACTCTCCATTATGAAGTCCAGCCAGGAAACCGGTCTTCTACGCCTATCATTCCCTCATCAGCCAATGATCCTCAGTTAGAAACTTCAGATAGTCAACAGGTCTCGGTCAATGCCGACTCACCTCCACGCACAGGCCAGCCTGTCTTCGAACGTGTACCTTCTCATGGTACCACCCAGACCCGCAGATTGGCAGTCACCACGCTGCTTATTTTGGCCAACCTTGTCCAGGTAATATTCCCCATCATGCATAGTTTAGTGGATGACGCAAAACTGACGGGATCAGATGACAGTTAACTTTGCCGGAATTGCTGGCGGAAGTAGTTTAATTCATGCGATGGGGGCCAAGGAATCATATGCATCCTGGATCGCCGCAAGCTATGGGTGAGTTCTTGTCTCTCCTCTTTGTGGATAGTATCGATCTCATTGAGGCAAGTATGGGTGCTAACAGCAAACAGACTCACACAAGGAACCTTCGTCCTGATGAGCGGAAGGTTGGGTGATGTCTTCGGTCACCGCAAATTGCTCTTGATCGGTGGAGCGTGGCTGTGTCTCTGCACCTTTATCGGTGCTTTCTGTGACCACTTCTTTGCGTTTGTCACGATGCGTGCGCTTGCTGGCGTCGGGGGCGCCCTCATTATGCCGAACGCGGTTGCCATGATATCGGCCACGAATCCGCCAGGACGCGTCCGAAACCTGAGTTTGGGTTTCTTTGCAGCGTCGGCGCCGTTGGGAGGTTACCTCGGGGCGTTGTTTCTGGGCGCCTTCCTAGAGAAGACGGATTGGAAGTGGTTTTTTGTCTTTGTGTACGTCAACGAGAGCAGAGTGGGCTGGACGTGATGCTGACGGATTGCAGAGCCTGTCTCGGTGTAGTCACCTTCATTCCATTGTGGGCTCTGGCCCCATACGAGCCACCGGTTGACCGACACGGAAAGATCGATTGGATTGGGTCTGCTTTAGGCACTAGTTCTTTGATCCTCTTCAACTTTGTATGGAAGTAAGCGATCATTTCGTTCCTCATGGAAGCGGTCTGAAGCCCGGAGCTAATCTCCACCCGTATGACAGTCAAGCGCCCAGCGTCGGCTGGTCGACCCCCTATGAAATCGCACTCCTTCCCATCTCATTGATACTTTTCGGTAGCTTCCTAGTATGGGAGAAAAGATTCGCTTCAGAGCCAATTATGCCCATCGACATCTTCAAGGCACCATCATTCCTCACACTACTCCTAGTCATCCTTTTAAATTATATGGCAGTGGGTACACTAATCTGGTACCAGATCCTCTGGTTGCAGGAAGTGTGGCACTGGTCTCCCCTTCACTTCGCCGTCGGATGGACCCCCTTTGTCATCTGTGCGACGGTGGCCGCATCCCTCGCTGCCTGGCTGATTCCCCGTCTTGCGGCGCAGTGGATCCTCGCCATTGGGACGGTCACAATTCTCATCTCGAATGTGCTGATGGCCACCGTGCCCCTGCAGCAATCATACTGGGCTCAAATCTTTCCGTCTGTCGTACTTTTCTCTTTTTGTCCGGATTTCGTGTATACCGCGGGGCAGATTATTGCGAGTAATTCTGTCCGTAGGCATCAACAGGGTGTTGCTGGTTCTATTATTGGGACACTTAACCTTTACGGGAACAGTTTGGGACTTGGGTTCGCGTCTACTATTGAGGTGCAGATTGCTCGCCGGCTGGATGATCGGATTATGGGGTATCGGGCGGCGCTGTATTTTGGAGTTGCTATCAGCGCTGTGGCGCTGATTCTGGACGTCTGTTTCGTAAGGTTGGTTAAGGATGAGCGCGAGGGATGGGAGGAGGAGGACTTGATAGCTATCAATGAGATCGAGCTTCAAGGGCATGCGGAGGCGACGGGTGCTGAGTTGCCGGTGGCACCTGTGCGGTCTTAACGATCGTTCAACTTTTAGATAGGAGAGGAGACATGGCCACAGTTTCATGAGCGTGTGATGGCATAGTCAATCGCGAGCATATAATAGCATTGTCGTCAAGGGTGTGGACCCATGGGGCTATCGTTATATACAGACTTGGCAAATACCTTCAAACGAGTTTTATCTACGATGCAGATTAGACAGGACTTTCTACCTTGCATCAGCACCAGCTAACATTTGGTGAACAGGTAAACGAATCACATAAAATTAGACAATCGCCTCTTCTCAACAGTAAACGTCGAAGACAGCACCTTAAACGACGTGAGATAAACCTATAGTCCTCCTACATAAAGCATGTACAACTAGCCTCTTTACCCGTACAACCGCAGATCGGAAAGGGTGGCCACGAGCAGTGACATCTTTTTCTAAACAAATTCCCGGGCATGTCTTAAGGAGAGGTATTGTTAGTTACTGTTTCGAATACGGGTCCGGTTGACACCCACGTTTTGGCGCTTGTGTGTGGGTAATCCGGATTGATCTTCCACAAATGGCATTCTCTCCTTGGCAGCATCTACAGCATGACTGGGTTCGGTGATGGCGGCGGCAACAATAGGACTAGCCAGCACTGAAAGGAGGAAAATAAAAGCCAAGAAGATCTTCATGATGACAGGTGAAGAGGTAATGCTTGGTTCTAAACAGTATCAGAGTTCGCTAGAGCAACTGAACCTTTGGACTGGAAGAGAAGGAGGAGATAGTAGGTAATGGTTGCATAATGTTGGGGAAAGACTTCATTTATGTAACTCAGGACTCAATGCTTCACTGTTGATCTGTGAGGTGTTCACTACTTGTCTCTGAGCTAGGAGTGCATAGTATGTAGAAAGGAAAGGTAGGGCTATCCATCGGGATCTAATCACTAGACTAGGGGTGACAAGAAAGAGCTCATACAACTCCCATATTGTTTTTCAGAACTCTCACTTTGACCTTCACTTACCTTAGTCACTTCAGGGCGATTCATCTACCACATCAATGATTCCACAGTATTGAGTTGCTTATCAAGACCAGTCGGATTTCAGGGAACCGCAGGCAACCCATCCACGCCGAATGAGGCGCCTAGATTTGCGCCTTCCCTTCCTGTCTTCAACTCACACCATAATAATATCGTAAGTGGCTTATCGTACTCTCAGTCATTTCCCCATAATTCCCCATCAACATCACATTCCATTATACACAGACATTTACTTCACTCTTCCTTCTATCACACTCAACAGCATAGCCAACCATCATGAGTTCCTCTGGCTGCGTAGCCTGGGCGGAGCAGGAGCCCACTCGCGAAGAAAACCTCCGAGATTATGAGCGTGACCTCACAAATCCCGAAGACCCGTGGCACTTCTTCCGTGCTACGATCGTCGAATTCAGTAGAGAATCGTCCCCCCGTTACATGAAAATTCCAGAACTCCAGGAGACGCTTACCGAGGTGTGGGAGGGCGCCATTCATGCCGTGAAGTGTGTACCAGCCTCGAGCGCTGACATCGATCGACTCGTGGTGCTTGTCGTGGAGGGCCGAGAACTTGAATCATTTGGCATAAGAGAGACGCGATACAAAGGCATCTTACCCAAAGCAGGTCTTCGTCCGAGCACTATTCCTTATCTTGGTCAGGTTTTCCAGGATTTCTGGGTCAATGAATCTATGGGGCTTACATTGGTGGAGCGCGAGAGTGTTGCTGTGCTTACAGCTAAATTGTACGCTGTTGGAATCAACACTTCTGAGCTCAGCTTTTGCGCCTTGTGGTTGTTCAAGCAGACCTTTGAGGTGGAGAGACCCCTCACGCGTTTGGCGGAAGAAGATGACGGGGAAGATCATAATTGCTCCATTGATGAGCTGCTTCCGGTATGCCTTGCATGGTTGAAGAACTATAAGTACAGGATTTTGGAGGAGTCAGTAAACAACCATAACCCTACCTGTTCCCTGTCGAGCGATGTTGCTGAGCACGTAACTTCTCTCGGGGGTCTTGCGCTCGAATCAGGCATTCCAAATGAAGGCTTTAGCTTGGCAAGGTGGCTCTTTTGGAGGAGGCGACTCGGGGCCTTTCACCGTTGTGGAAACAAATACATCTCGAAAGTGGCAAGAGATATTTTCGAGGAAATGATTATGACTGGGTGGATGAGGGGAATCAAGGTTCCGGGCGAGAATAGATTCATGGATAAGTCTAACAAGGCGATCCTGGAATTGATGAATGCCAAGGATTACAATCCAGAGATATGCCTCGAACTCGACGTCAAGGATATTGAGATTGACATCGCTTGGGCAGAGGAGCCAGAGGAGCCAAAGAAAAGCAAGGGCAACAAGGAGGTAGAGGATGCATGTGGCGCACCTTGCATTTAGTCTTTGTTCAGCATCGACAGACTTTCCTTATCAGACGTCATATGGGTTCTTCTCACATTCATGCCCGGTCACATGGGTAGACGTTTCACCTCTTGCGGAGATATTTGTGGTTCCTTCGCTTAGTGTGCGACGGGGTTTAAGGCATCGTACGCTTTGTACGGTTTCAGGTTGATGTTACTACCTCCGGTGTCAACTATCGCTACCTTTCTTTTTGCCGTTTTTCTTGCTTTTGTTCCCCAAATAGTTATCATAGGATCAGTCCCACTCCAAGGACTCTTAGCTCGGGTTATGGTTGGATTAGTTAGTCTCTAGGTCTCAAGGGATATCCTCCATTGGTTTTTCCGGCCATTCCTTCATGTCTCTCTCAGGCATTAGGCAGTCTAGAGAAAAGGCAACACTGCGACTTTTGGCCGACCCCAGTATTCTCAAATTATACTTCAACATCCCCTCCGTATCCGCCATGTGCCACCGAATGACGGGCGTATATCCTCGGCTAGGTGGATCATTCTTAGCGTAGCACAAAAGCAGATATCTGATACAAGCCTCATAGCTTGTTTGGTTCAAATCTGCATCTCATTGGTGTCCAGTCCTCGAATACAAAGCTTAGAGATTTCCAAGACTGCGTGGAAATTGGCAGGGATTTTTACTCCGCACACCGGTACAACGTGGGCAGTCTGTGCAGACTAATATAAATCCTAGTACATGGCATTCGTTCGTTTTTGTTCTGTCCGCAGCTCAGTATAAAATGAAGATTCAACTGCGCCATCTGGAAAACTTGCAAGGACGGTAGACCACCACATGCAAGGTTCCTCTCGGCCCATCACCCCCCGCATCACAGAGCTCCACATATTGAAATTTCGGTGAGTAATGGTTACGAAGCCAGGGCTTCGAAACAAACCTTAAAAGTACCATTGGCAAAGCTATATGCCGTCGATCTCATTCTCCGGTTGGAAATATGTACATCTCGCACTTCGGATTGGGCACATCTGGATCGGCGTCAGATCAACGTATGTACATTCATACATGGATGGGCCATGCCCTTGCATTGACCTCGGGTCAACTCATTCGGGGTTCAGTAGAGCTCTGCACATGATGACTATTTTCTACTGTGAAGCACGGTCTTAGCGCTCATTTCAATTGATTCGTATTTGATTTCCAAACTAGGGCAAAGCAATTGACGACTGAGATACGATTGATTGATGTTTGCACTGTCGGTCGACAGTGCTGCAATCCGATTGGTCGACACGAACACGGATTGACCCTGATTGGTTGACATGCACGTGACGGTCAGCTGTCTGACTCGTCGCTTCAAACTGATGATGATTCCCTGCACCCTGTAAAGATGATGAATACAATACGTATTGGATGGAATTAATAAACAGACCTCTTGGTGATCAACTTATGGTCGGCTAGAAATACTCACTATCTATTTTATGTCTTACACGGACAGTCTCATCCTTTGACAAATATGTATTCTATCTATAGCCATTGGCGTAGCACCAACCATATACCCTGTCCTACCATATATTAATAGGAAGTGGATTGCACCCCCCCCCCGATGGACAAAAGATCCTGCAATTAGCGCCGAGAAGTGTGGCACTAAGGAAGCCCGATAGTAGGTCATGATGGCATGGGCACCACCACCTCGAGGTGAATTCAAGCCACAATCTGTGAAGGCAAGATAGACAGGTTACTTCGGCCAGCGTATGAGTGCATTATCAAAACCACAAACAGCCATTCATTAGGAACAAGCGAATGAAACTGTCATTAGGCAACACAATTCTGACCCAATCATTACTCAGGGGCAGTGGGACCGGTTAGGACACTCGCAATGATGATTGGCGCTTGGCAGCGGAGTCAACAGCCTTAAGGGGCTGTCCTTTGACTTTAGTAGTCAATAATCACGGCGCTTGGCGGTTCAACATCCATGAAGATAGTCATGAAGATGGCATGCACCGCCAAAACACATGGGGAATGGACTTACTGTCCCTTCGAAATGGGGTGTTGTCCCTTCGAAATGGGGCGTGGGACTTCCGTCTCAGCCACGGGGGGCCCTGGCCTTCACCGATCGGCTCTGAGTTGTTTAGCGGTCCACATTCTGATTTTCCCAGGCGCCAGCATTCCAGGGCAGCTGGCAGGCGCTTGGTCTAGGGTCTTTAGTGCCTGTCTCGTGCTAGAACAAAGGGGGGCAGGCAGGCCATGAGACAACAAACAGAGAAACAGCACATCCCGGGACGAGTTAATGTGGCCAAGCCCCGTCGCACAAGGCGGTTTGGCAAGGGGGGAACTGTCCAACCGCCCAATAATTAGTTCTCAATGAAAAATTCTTCTCCAGATCCAATGATCATGGTGGAGGTGGACCCCAGGCGTCAATTGCAGGGCCAAGAGAGCCGATGCGTCCACCAGCAGGGCTGAAATGAGACCGTCACCGCGGCACTATTAGTTCTGCCTGTTTGTCTGCTCCTGCTTATAAGTCTGGACTTGGGTACTTAACCTCCTGGCCTGTTTCCCCATAATCTCATTTTTCCTCGTCGGTTGTGATTCCATCTACTCCCGGACCCTTTTGCGCGTGGTATCCTCCGTCGTTCTCTCCCTTTATACAACATGTCTTACCAGCAGCCATACCAGCAACCCCCTCCCCAGGGATAGTAAGTGATCTGAATGTTTTTTGGATTTTTTTTTTTTCTTGCTGGATATTTCCTGTTAGCTTCTCCGCGATATCCGAGCTAACGCTGATCGAATAGCTACCCTCCCCCGGGCGGGCAATATCCTCCTCCCCAGCCCATGCAATATCAACAGCCTCCACCCCAGGAAGAAAAGAAGGACCGTGGCTGTCTGACCGCCTGGTAAGCCCGACAACTTCGCCATTCTCAACAACACAGTAAAACTAACAATCACAGTCTGATGGCCATGTGCTGCTGCTTCCTCTGCGAGGAAACCTGCGAATGCTGCGTTGAATGTGTCGAGTGCTTGTGTTGCGGGTGTTAGCGATAGGATTTGCTTGTTCATTGTCATACATTCATTCTCTTACTCGGATATCTTGGACGTGATGGTTTTATGTTTACATTCGTAATGCTCTGCAACCTTTTTTTTATACATTTGCATGTTATCAATATATTGATCACGTGATTTTTTTTTGTCAACAATTCTCCCTTGTTTCATGGTGATGACTAATCGCAGCTTGTCTTGATCTGGATGAAACGTTCGTTCGGCAAAATCTCGCCCGTCTTGATCCTTCGGAAATCCTGTCGCTTGGCTTGCGCGCTGGCCTTTGCCGAATTTATGGCGCCGGCCCGGTCCCGTTCCGCGTGTTTCCTCCGAACGACGCATACTAGCTTTGACGCGGTTTTTGCCATGATTGGGAAGTTCATCGTTTGAGTGCTTATATGGATGCACGATTGTGGGATCTAGTCCTGATAATGCGCCTCGGTGTCAACAAACAACTGGCGCGTTCGTGGTCGGCGAGCGGGTCGCCGCGCGGGAACGGAACAAGATATCGAGCGGCATACGGGCGATGCGACCCCAAGTCCAAGTGACGTGTCTCCGCGCCATTTTGTCGAGGAAATTCATTCCAATGGCTCGGCGTCTCAGACTTGTGGAATCTCTCGCTTTTACTTGGCTGTCCCGGCACTTTCCGGGGATACCACGCCGTCGCAGAAATTTGAAAATCGCCCACGGATAGACAGTATTGTCGGCATTGGCTTTTCATCATTGTCTGAGATTCAAGTCCGGTCAGCTCGTTGTCTCGAAACTGCCGGTTCGATTTGTCGCCCGCATAGAATACTCGGCTATTTAGGGCAGTGATTGCTGTGCTTGTGAAGGCACGAATCGTCGCGTCGCTTCGTCTGTCATTCCTTTTCCGCGGGCGGTAGTCCTACGATTGGTGCTACGCCAAAGGCATGGTTGGCTATGTCTTACGCAACATTGAAGACCAAGTGTATATGTGTACAATTGCAATCGTAGCGCATATCGTGGTAGATTTGAACCTGCATATCAGTATCAATCCCTTCTGCTTGAAGCTCATTCTTCTTTCACATTCACATTACCCGCCCATAAATCAGTTTATCAAACACACAGCTCATACACATCGATAGCCAACCCGATAAATCCCCAGACACAGTTTAGATCTTCGCCTGTCCCAACTTCCTCTCCTGCGCCAGGTAAATCTTCACCAGCTGCCTAACCGACAAATCAAGCAGCACATCCTCCGAACCACCCGGAATCCTCGCCCCAGGAACATCCCGATAAATAGCTACACCAAAAATCAGTCAGCCCACACCTCCCAAGAAAACCAAACACAAAGCCAAAAACAGGGAGAAAGAAAAAGAAAAAGAAAACAAACCTTCAACAACCTCCCCCATCCCACTCTGCGTAAACCCACTCCCTCCAAACAACAACACCGCAACCTGCGCACACTCATTCAACACCATGGCCGCCTTCGCCTTCGCCATTGCCGTAACACCACCCAGCAACGCATCCGCCTCACCCTTCCCCAAATGACACAGTTGAAACAGTATTTGCTCAAGCCAAGCCCACATCATCTCTAACTCCGCCCCCGCCTTCGCCAGACGATGCCTAACAACAGCCTGATCCATAAGCGTCTTCCCGAACGCCTCCCGCTTAAGACAATACCCGAAAGCCGCGGACAGGGCTACCCGCGCTTGGCGCGTGCATCCCACGGCGATGGTAAGCCGCTCGTGGTTGAAGTTCGTCATTATGATGCGCATGCCGGAGCCTTCGGGGCCGATTAGATTGGTTACAGGGACGCGGACGTCGTCGAGGGTGATGTAGGTTGTTCCGCCAGATCTTTGGCCCGAGACGGGGAGCCGGCGCATGGAGACGCCTTCTTGGTTCTTGAGGGGGACGAGGAGGACGGAGAGGCCTTTGGCACCGCTGTCTGGGGGGCCGGTGCGGACGGCCATTGTTGTGTAGTCCGACCAGATGCCGTTTGTTATCCTTTTCTTTTGTTAGGATGTCTAGATTGAAAGAGGGGTGAGGAGACTCGGGTGGTGGAGTCGAGGGAGGGGGGAGTGTTACCATTTCTTAGTCCCGTTGACGATGTAGTACTTCCCGTCCGCGGACTTAGTAGCCGTAGTGGTGATATTGGCGACGTCGCTGCCTGCTTCTGGCTCTGTGATGGCGATGCACGCGCGTTTACGGCCCGTCAGAAGATCGGGGAGGACACGCTCTTGGAGCTCGCGACTGCCGAATTTGATGATGGGCGGGATGCCAAATGCGAAGCCTGCGTTTAGGGATGCGCCGGGGCCTGCTAGGCCGGATCTTGCGAGCTGGTGCCTTCAGTTAGCTATGTATGTCTGGGAGGAGTAGAAACTGGGGGGGATATGAGCAAACCTCGTCACAGTAGATCCCCGTGTACATGTAATCCCACTCTTCGACTTTCACGCCGAGGATATCGTGGATCCCCAACCGCTTTAGCCAATCAACTGGTAGCGGCGCTGGCAGGTTGGGGAGGAGCATATTGTGCTTGCAGAAGGCTGAGAAGACATGCTCGGGGACGGTACCTTCTTTTTCCCACTCAAGGGCATGGCTGATGAGGTTCTCCCAGAGGAATGCGCGGCAGGCTTTTTGGAAGCGTCGGTGGGAGTCGGTGTAGTAGGGGGATGGGAGGTTGCGGAGATAGGG
>MBFL02000324.1:0-39834 GCA_001696595.2 Aspergillus hancockii | reverse complement strand
GGTGGGTGGGGCAGGGTTGCCCGCGCTAATAGTAAGCGAGAGGACAGCCGTATGCTTTGATTGGACAGACACTACCGAGCTTGTTGACACCTCAGGCACGTACACATCTTGAGACTGGCCAGATTCTCGGCATTACCTTTTATGGAAATAGTGTGCCCAGAAGATGACCCTAGCTGGCATGTTCTGAGAGCAGTCTTTTGAAATCCTATGAAATACTGACGGCGTGCTTCCGAACTACGTCATGTGATGTGCTAGGGAACCTTCTTCAGAGGAGCGAATTCGATCAATATGCTGTGTCAGGCCTTTAAATAGCTTGCTCCAGAAGAAACTGAATATTCACCGAGGCTTCTTACAGCACTATAGGTCTCTCTTTTGCTGTATAAGCAGAGTAGCGGTCCGAAATTATGTAGAAGCTACGCGAATTCCTTGACTATATATCGGGATCCTATATCAATCTTTGCTTTGTACGGCTGTTGAGTTCCCAAATAGGGAGAAGAGTAGTGTTGAGCTGCAGCAGACTCTATCTACCCCTTATGCTAGGCATCGGCAATGAGGACTGTTATTACACTATATTTCTAGAGAGTTCATCGAGTCTATATTATAACATGGTATCTACTTAGGTCAAGCAATCACAAGCCCAAAAGATGTACAGAGTAGAAAGAAAGTATTAAACACCATAGGTAGAAATGGCACAGCTCAGACTTGCCTTTTAATAAACCTCATAGACACCACCCCCCCTCTCTCAAAATGTAACCACCAATCCTATCTACCATCCAGAGCCATACAAAGAGCAAACCGACACTACCAATCCCCTAACACCGGGAACACAACCACTTAACCTGCCACCCAATACCTGCTCCAGGAATCCTCAACGCTATACTCAACACGCACGGGTAGAACCATCCTGTTCCCATTATAGCCCGACTCTCGCTCCGATTATCAGTGCAGAGAGTGGATGATAATGAGAAGGCGGTGTCTTTCCGGCCAGATACTACAGGATGGCTGAGGAGGGTTCTCGGAACAAGGGGGGCCGGTATGAGGGGGTTTCGGGGTAAGAGAAGATTGGGTGTCGCTCGATGCTGGATGAATGATAGGGGATAAATGGTATTTTGAGGCTAGATTGAGAGATTGTTCTCGGAAGTATCTGATCCATGGTTTTGTCATCATTGCTGTGGTTTTGATGTTGGAGAGGGGTTACTTGGTTCTTTTGGTGATATGTGTTCAAGAGGGACAATGAAGTAAAGGAGAGCGTTGCAAGTTGGTGGTTATTTTATTCAGCTGAGTGCATCGGTGCCTTTCACTCTACCTTTTTCCATCTTTGCTGTTCTGGAGCCGAATTGGATGGCTCGTTTCTTTTCACGGGCGACGTTCGGCATACCGAGCCTGAGGGCGACTAGGCGGAGAGCTCTCTTTTCCGGGTCGATACCGGCCGCGGCGCTGTCGCTTTCTGGCCCTGGAAGCCCGAACCCACACTTCTCCCAAACAGGGGCCTGGACGACCCAGGAAACGAAATCTTCATCTAAATATGGGAACCGTGCTTCTCGGCCCCAGTGTGCTATCACTCGGTTGTCGCGGCCGAGGTTGCGCTTCCCGAGACGACTGACATCTAGGTCAATCTCATCGATGAGACCCTCGAATCCACTACGGGAGAATGCTACTCCGTGCCGTGCGTATCCTGCGAAAAGCTCGTCGGCCCCCAGGCCGGATAGGAGGACCCTTGCAGGGGTTGTGTATGGATTTGGTTCGGTGTTAGATCGCTGACTGTCGAGTGCGAATCCTTGTCCACGTGAGGCGAAAAATAACGCACATGCTATAGACAAGTCCATCTCTGTATTGTGCGGTCTCATCAGACGTTTCACCGTGTCACGATGCCCAACAGTCTCCACGTAAGGTATGTCAATTGCGACAAAGCGCCAGTTGCGGTCGGGACAGACTGTTTGAAGTTCTGCAAATGCTGACCGGCCGGTGATACGGTCAGGGCAGTTTTCATACACAGAGCCTGCTTTCCCTTCTTTGTCCGCTGCCGCTGCTATACGGGGGTTTTCGAAGGCGACGTTGAGCAGGTCGATTGTTTCACCACCGGGTAGAAGTTCATGCGACAGTCTAGCCAGTATGGTACAGTCAAGCCCCCCAGAAAACAGCACAGCGACTTTTGCATTGCTTTCTGCAGTGAAATTAGGGGGCTCTCGCACATTTTGGATTCTGAGTGCAAGTGAACTGCGTAGCTTTTGCTCTAGTTCTTTTACGCATGGAGACTCAACATTTAGCTGAGGAGGAACTTCTTGTGGAATGGACCTATTCATCGGTGGAATAGGGTTTCTCTGGAGAGACGATGAGTATGCATCCTTATCATAAATGTGAGACGGACGCGCGTACCAGATGACCCCGAGAATCTATGCTCTCCCATGGTAGTGTTTGTATGCTGTTAGTATTAAAATGAGTAGAACTAGTGTCGGAACTGGACGGATCCTGCATAACAGCGTGTGTGAGATCAATCATATGCACACCTGTTGTGGCAACTTCCTCGAAGTGGGTGGTAGATGTCCCGTCACAGAGACTGCAGATCTTCAAAACCCCGTTTCCATCAAGACCTTGGAGCAGCGATCGTCTCCCAAGACAATCTCTGGTGAAATAGAGTCTCGCGTTGACTGCATCATAGAACACAAAAGAGAAAGGTCCGGAGATGCTACTGATTACATCCACTACCCTCTGGATAGCATTTCTATTATCAAGAGTGTCCGATGGCTCTGAATTATAAGATAGCTTCACAGCTTGCAGTAGTAAGTCAAAGATCAGTTGGGTATCATTACCTCGGATGGGTTCGCCCGCTACCTTCCAGGCGTCCCCGTTCCAGCATAATACGGATTGGGTGATAGCATCCACAAGAGGCTGGGCGACAACCTGATCGCCTCTCATCGATAGCACCGTCGAAACAAAGGTAAGGGAGATTGGTATAGTCCTTGTGTGGTTGACATTTTCTTGAACTTGATGAACTTGATGAACTTGGTAGCTATCGGGTCCTCGATTTCGTAATAAACAGCAAGTTTCTTCATTAGGAAGCACGGGTCCAGATTTGCTCAAGGAGAAGAAGATGCCACACATTGTAGGAAGCGCAAGGTAGAGCGGATGTTTGTCTCTACGACCCAAGGTCAGTCGAGAAGAACAAAATAAGAAATGAATGATACGCGCCGGATATCGGCAGAACCATAATCCCGGCGGTGACGTGCGGGCAGTTAGTTTATCCTTTTAGTATACTCTTCAACTCTTTCGAGTTATGATCCTCAACTCGCAAAGATAGCAATAGGTGCGTTCTTTAGAACCGCCCTTGGAATCGGTTTTTGTAAATCGACTCTTGTTACTATAACACCAATCTATTCGATTCCGCTACCCCCCCGCGGTCCAGGCGCTTATTACCCGATCCTTGACAACTCAAGGACAGCCTCAGCCTGGGTGATCCTCCCATGATGCTCTTTGTTTCTCTTTAAAATAGCCTTTACTCCCGCGAATTATTTATTGGTTACTAGCGTGCATGTGGGTAGCTTATGTCTGCCACAGGACCTTCGGATACCCCAGCTCCGAGTGGACAAAGGGGCATCCCATCGAATTCTCAAGATGAGGGGCACCAGTTAGAGCAACAGATGACATCAGCGGGCACCGAGCCTATTTCCGAGTCGAAGAATGAATCATCATCTACTTCAAAGGATGCCAAGGACTTGAAGCAGAGCGATATGGTAGAGGACACACATAATACTTCGCAGATTGCAGCTACGGAACCCCCCAACTCGGTTCCTACACCTATTGACCAGCCGAGTACGTCGCCTACTCCGCAAGACTCGCTCCCGAGCCGAGTAAAGGGTTTGTCGATATCGACAAATACCTCGAGTCGCGTATCGTCACCTGGTACCGATCTCCCCCCTCCCCCACCAGAGAAGGATGACGCATACCTCAATCCAAAATCTCAGCCTGTAGCCTCTTCCTCCTCACCAGGTAAAACACCCTCGGAGTGGATGGAAAAAGAACTACCGGAGGTACCGGAGCGAAATAAGAAGGTCGATAATGGGGGAGATGGACGAGACGACGACTCCCAACCGGAGATTCAGAGCATAATGGATCAGTTTCAGGATCCTGCACACGGCGATAGTGAGGAGCAGATAATGTCACCTCGACTGGAATTGGCTGAGCAATTTTTTGGCGGCCAAAGTCACTTTCCCCCTCGACAATCAAGCCTTGATCCAACAAAGGCAGCGGGTGAAGGCGTGGGAGCATCATCTACTTCTCCGGAGAAACAACCTGTATCGGGCCCTAAGAGCGTGCATAAGAACTCTATTGGCGAAGAGCCAGCATTGACTCGACGCTCGTCCACATCTACGTTACCTCCTCCTCCAGAACCGGAGTCCAACCAACCTTTCGATTTTCATCGTTTCCTGGAGCAGTTGCGACATCGCACTGCGGATCCCGTGGCCAAGTTCCTTCGCTCATTCCTCCATGAATTTGCCAAGCGGCAGTGGATGGTCCACGAGCAGGTTAAGATCATCAGTGACTTTTTAGCTTTCATCACCAATAAGATGGCCATATGTGAAGTTTGGCGTGATGTGTCGGACAGTGAGTTTGATAACGCCAAAGAAGGAATGGAGAAACTCGTCATGAACAGACTCTATCATCAAACATTCTCCCCTGCTATTCCCTCCCCGCCCACCATTCCAAGAAGTACAAGTCGGAGCAAACGAAGAGAAATGGAGAGGCTCCATGGTCCATGGAGACGCGGTCAGCACCAGGAAGATATTGAACGTGATGAAGTGTTGGCCCAGAAGATCCGTATATACAGTTGGGTAAGAGAGCCACATCTTGATATACCGCCAGTGAGCGCACATGGCCGCCGCTTCTTGACACTTGCCCAACAAGGTAGGCAACCCTTGTCTCCATTATGTAGCGATCTCTGACATCAACTCCAGAACTTTCTAAAATCAATACCTACCGAGCACCCCGCGATAAGGTCATCTGCATTTTGAATTGCTGCAAGGTCATCTTCGGTGAGCTAATACTTGATGAACGGGATGTACAAATGTCGATTGCTAATGTTACTACAAGGTTTACTGAGGAACTCGAAGTCCTCTGACACATCAGCTGACTCGTTCATACCACTCTTGATCTATGTGGTGCTGCATGCCAACCCTGAGCATCTGGTTTCAAATATCCAATACATCCTACGCTTCCGCAATCAAGAGAAACTCGGAGGAGAGGCTGGATATTATTTGTCTTCTCTGGTAAATAATATGATTCGCAGCTCCATAGATCTGAACCTTTTCGACTGACAAGTGTATAGTCCGGAGCCATCCAATTCATTGAGACGCTAGACCGAACGAGCTTGACCGTGAGTGACGACGAGTTCGAGCGAAATGTCGAGGCTGCAGTCTCAGCCATCGCCCAGCAGAACCGCGAGTCAGAGCCAGCAGAGAAGCAGACAGAGCGTCCGGCCCAAACGCCACAACCTCCACCACGACTTTCAACAGATATCCAACGAGGTCGGCGAGAGGCACCACAGTCCAGCGATGAAGATAGCGCGCCAGTAGCAGGGCTTCTGCGTACTATCCAGAAGCCGCTGTCTGCAATTGGGAGGATTCTTTCCGACGAGCCGGATTCGCCGGAGGAACGGAACACGACGAGTTCACCGGTTAGCCCCTCGCCACGCCTCACTCCCAATGTTTACCAGCCTCCTCGCAACAGCGGCGAGGAGCGGCGATCGGGCGAACGGTCCCGTAATGCATCACAGCCACGAGCGGGCAGGGTTTATGATGCCCAGGATGCTGCTGCCCGTCAAGCAAGTGCCGAGGACGCAGAAGCACGGAGGATACAACGTGTTGAGCACCGCAATGTGGTAGAGACGCTATCGAACATGTTCCCGAATCTAGATCGCGACGTAATTGACGATGTTGTCAAGATAAAAGAAGGGAGGTAAGTGTTGACAACAACGGACTTCAGAATAAATATACAGAACAAAGTAGCTAATTCCCTTTGACAGGGTCGGTCTGGCAGTAGACGCATGTCTTGCTCTTAGTGCCGAGTGAATGAACTTCGAGGAGCCGTTCGGTGGTGGACGGGTAGAGCGGTGCATTGTAGGCGCTTTGTGCCGTTTCTTACAATGAATATGTATGCAGTAGACATTTCTCTACTTACTGCGTGCCTTAAACTCGGCACATGCATGTATTTTTTTTTAATTGAGTATTGAGGCTGCTATAGAAAGCGGTGGCTTTAATCTATTGATTGTGGAAGACGTACATACTAGGTACGCTGTTAAGATTCAAGTAGTGATGTATCCTTCCTCTTCTACATAATATACGTTGATACAAAGTAAATATTCTCGACGATGTTTCAAATGATGTCTGAGATTACCTGAAATGAAGGCATACTTACATTTTCTCTTGTATGTGAAGTTTATTAAGAGAGCATTACTCTGTATGCTTTCTGGGTAAGGGGTAAAGAAGCATTGGGTGCTCTTGACACATTATTATCTTTGATATAGCCCTCTTGTGAGCAGAGAGCTATTCTACTTTACGTACCTTTCAATTTGTACAGGATTCCTATCTCTACGAAATATGCGAGTCAAAATGCCACTCGACGAAGACACCCATGGGAGAGTAGTCAATAGAGTGAACTCGAAATAAGGATGTGCTAATGATATCCGTCTACAAAAAATTTACGCAGAGAACAAAGTTTGGGAGCAAAGATAGATAGATTCAGTAGACAATCTAACACGTGTGGAAAACGCAAGCATTAAACAGTCCATGAGTAAACCAATCACAACAACCAAACAGAGATTAGGTAGCCACGAGTCAATCCTGCAATACAGGAGACATCAGAACCGGCTAATAACAATGAAATAATGAAACATAATACGAACCCATGCGCAAGTGAGAGCCGTCACCATGATAACATGAGCCAATAGTAGCCAAGAAAGTAATGATGAAGTGGTCCGAAAGTGCTAACACATGACCATATTGATAGAAATGACAATAGAAACTTTTATCCCGTCAGAAGACACAGATCAGTGCTTCTGACATCTGGGTGACGAGAGGCTCGAAGCCCCCGCCCACCGCAGAACCCATTCAAAAAACTCGCAGAAATAGCATGATACAAGGCGTAACCAAAAAAACCCGACTTTTGAACCGTTTAGGCCTTGTTCTGAGCCAAGGCCTTCCAATATTGCTCACGACGTTGAGCCTCTTCAAGCGACTTCTCCAGCTCATCAATCCGACGCTGCATATCGTCCTGGCGCTCAAGCTTGCGCGCGCGCGATTTACGAGCCGCCTCGGTATTCCGAGCACGCTTCAGGGCAACTGGGTCGGCAGAGTCATACTTGATGGGAGGCAGGGGCTTCCGTTGACGAGCGTTGACGCCAGCAACCGTGGAGTGCTTGGTTACTGAGCGGGTAGAGGGGGACGCAGCCCGAGATGTGGAACTAATGGCAGGGGAGGCAGGGGGAGCTTCGGCCTTGGGCTGGGACAGAGCTGCCACGATGTCGATGGCGGTCGTGTCCAGACCCAAGGAGAAACCGTCTTGAGAGGGGAAAAGGGAGTCCCACTCCTCAATGCCAGGACCCAGCTCCAAGTCCGTGGCGAACATGGGGGATGTGTCTTGGCTGAAGTACCCTGGCGACTCGAAAGAGGGAGTGCTCAGATCGGTGAAAGAGGCGGATGGAGGAGCCGACGCATCCATAAAGAGATCCTTGGGGGAGATAGTCCCCGAGGGGATATCTCCCAGAGTATCGGGACCCGCCATGACGCCGGCGGTCATCTGATGAGGAGAAAGTATGGTTGGCTCCGTGTTAGGAACGAAGTCGTCTCCAAACCGATCAGTGTGGAGATCGAAAAGATCAGGAAGATCTACTGCAACGTTAACAGCCGCTTCTAAACAAGATCGATTGAAGAAAAACCGAAGCTCACCTTGGGCGATATTGGGGGTAGACATGATGCGACGGTGATTAATCGGGAATTCTTGCCGTTTCTGATATGGATAATTGATGGTGCTGTTGAATAGGGGAACTGGCGGGCGCGTGGGATAAGCAGAGTTCGGAACTGCAGGTGCAGAATTCGAAGCAACGGAGGCGGCGTAAAGACGTAAGAGGTGCTGCTTCCTGGAAGGACTTAACCGATGAGACGTAGACTGAGGGAACCCGGTAGACGAGGCAAGTCTGGTCAAACGAGGAACCTGTACTGGCGAGGCTGAAAGCTGCTGCGGTTGCTGCAGACTAGGAGTGTTTCGTCGAGAGAGGTGCCCAGAACGGACCAGAGATGGATGATATGGGGAGAGTCTAGGGGTTGTACTCGAGGGTGCTGGCGCACGAGAGTCCCTGAGTTGACGCTGGGGAGGGTAGAGCACAAAGTCCTTCTGAAGGGAGCTGGGACTGTTGTTGTTGTCGCTGGGATTCAGATTCTGAGCCGTAGGCTGCGTGGGCGGGGGTGGTGGGAGCCATTTTTGCTGGTGGTTATCCGTGATGAACGACGTTAAGTCGAACGAAGAAGAGTTTGAGAGAGAACTTGAGCTACCGGAGGTGGTGCCAAAGTTCAGAGGTCCAAAAGGAGACTCTGAAGGGTTTAAGGAAGATATATTGTTAAAAGACGAAGTCCGTTGAGGATCTATGATGCCTGTCTCACGTGAGATAGACGAGCTCTTTCCTGGGGAGGGATTTAGAAAGAGGCCATTTTGGGCAGCGTGTTGAAAATCTAGTTCTTGTTCAATATATGGCTGTATGGTGACGTTTTTCAAATTCTAGTATGGGTGTGTTGTTGTTGTAATCAGAAAAAAAAGATCAGGAATGATGAAGAAGAAAGGAAGAGGAAAAGAAAAGCGCAAGGCAACGACGGGAAATCAGGCACTTCTTAAACGCAGTGTGTGCGCCTTTCGTCCGACCGGTAGCCAATCATTGCCCATCGAGTCCCCGCCTGTCGCTCTAGCCGCATCGGGCCTTAGACCAATGGATGCGGTCAGCAGGTGTGAGTCATAAGGGCCTGGGGCGCCGTAATTGGCCCGCTTGGCCTTGGAGTGGATGCCTGGGAGTCCCCAGGCACCGGCGACGCCTGGGGCCAGTACGAGGAAAATACCTGAATCCACGCAGAGAATGCACAGAAGCCACAAGTTACTTGCAGGTTCACCAGCGGGTACCGCCCCTCGTACTCGGCTCGAATACTCCACCGCTCCCACTTGCTACAATTGTACATACTATACGTACAGAGGACTACTACAACTAGTCGGAAGGATGATACGGATGATGAAACCGGTTCGCGTCTAGTATCGCACCCGTCACACCCATTGTCCAATGAGTGGACCTGCCCGAGAGTCTAGGCATCCACGCCCCTCTGCAACTGCATCCGCAGGCTTTCACAGCCTCTCCAGGCTGTCTCGGGGTCTGGCATCTGGACGCCGCCAGATGGAACCAATTCCCGCGCAAATGGAGGCTCAGCCGCATCTGTCGCAATGAAGCGGCATTAGGCTACAGCATGCGACATCATCGACAGTTTATGGTGTCATTCACATAGACATCTTATCTTCAGTTGTTTAATCAATACCGGACCGGACCGGGAAAAAAAAAAAATAACCACGAGAAAACCAGGAGCGGAGTTGAGGGGGATTAATAATGTGCGTGGAGATCAATTTCCTTTTTCCTCTCCCCGCCATGCGTAAGTCTGGTCGAAGGGCGTGTTGGAAAACTTTATCAGCCTCCAATTTGTTCCGCCTGAGCCGTTTTTATTGTATTTTATTTAAATTTTCTTTTTTCCCTGCTTTTTCTTTGGTGCCCTTCTTATTCCTAAAAAGAATGCAGGATCGTCCCCCATATTCAAGGACACGTTAACTCGACATGGTCCATGCTTATGCTATACCGTTACCATCTACTCCGTAGTCACCTACATGATGAGTTTTCAATGCGATAGAAACCCTCTCAACATTCCATAACAAAGAGAAATATCAAACCATTACAGTGGAGTACCTATGGATTCGAGACATCCAAACTAAAACAAAAAAAGGAAACATGGACGACATCCCGTATCGGTGTTCTTGGTTGAACCAGCAGCCCTAAGCTCGGAGTATTCCAATCTACTCCGAAAACCACCACTCACTCCATTACTCACTCAAGTTGAGATTGAATTATATTAACTCATATTCACGCCAGCCTGGATGAGGTTTTAATTTAATGACCCCCTCTCTATCACAAACAACGGACGGTCTCATCTAATGACCTGCACAGTTGTCCAGTACCAGACAAGAATATTCACAATACCTGTAGAGGCATATTTTCGGAGAAACTCGTATACATCCATACATGCACACTCCGAAGTAGGAGTTCCTCCCGGGCATATCCGCCGAACATTTGTTTCCCATCTACAAACTTCGTACTGCGATAATAATGCGGGAGGATGCTTGCGTTTGTTTGTTTACCATAGGCTCTTCAACGGTCGACATTGAAATCGCAGTCCCCAAATATAGCAGAAATGGCAGTCATCTGATACCACGGAACCTTAAATAATCTTGATCATGTGTCCCACTCGAGAGCAAGGAATTGGGCGCGGAAACAGGAATTGAACGACCTGGTGTCTCATATCTTCACTTGCGCATATCTTGATTTCTAAGTGGCTTGTTTTTTGGGCACGAGAAGTCTTCAATTGCTGGGTTGAGTTGGCCTTATCACGCACGTACTTGGATATATATATATCTCCTTTCGAAGGGGGCACATGATTTCACCTCACGAAGTAAATCCCCTTTCGCAAGCATAAGTCAAATACTAAACTGAGCCCCGGCGCAAGCTTTATATAAACATAAATAGGATCTGCTAGTCACCTATCTCCCGAAAATTTCCAAACATAGACCCAAGAAAAGAAGCTCTAGAATAATATATAAAACGATGTCAAATCACCCAAACCTCCACCAAGCGAAAATGCAATACTTCCCCATGATGACGCCTAATACGGCAGACACACCAGACCGAAAGGCTCAACGTCCGAAAGATGTACATACTGCATTATTAACATCTCCCTATCTACATCTAAACCCACACCCGTAACGTCAAAATCGATAGTAAATGAACCAACTGCTCGCATACACGTCCGATTGTGTCTAATCTATATATTCACACAAATTCCTCACATAGCAATACATCCATCTTACTATTCTCTATCAAACAGAACGCGACCAAATTACATCAACACTGAAAACACACCAGAAGCATGCACCACGCGGAAGCCCCGGAAGAGCATTGAAGACTTTGCTCGATACACGGGTTAAGAACAACAAAAAGAACGAGTAGGGCACGGCATGCATATGCCAACGGTACATACAGCTCTCCACCATGAGTAAGCCCAGAAAACCATGATACCAGAGTTGCATGCAGGGTTGCATAACAGAAACTAGCTCGAACTATCCAGGAGACCCAAATACCAGAAAAACAGAATCCCAGTGTGATGCCCGACACGTGATAGAAAATCTACTAGCTTCACACACAATGGTAAATCCAATGGTAGAGAGTCTTAACAATTACACATATAACCCATCGCTGAATGAGACTAGATAAAATAGTGAGATGTGGATCGGTCCCCTCATGGCTGTCGACCCAGGGACTCCATCCAGCGCCTGATGATCTACAGGACCAAAATTGGATGGAAACCAACTAGCTCGACAAATTCAAGATCAATCAAGGTACATCCCAGATCCTAGTCGGCATTCTATGTCAGGCGTCACTCGGCAGAGCCACAGTTTTCCGGATCCCCGAGCCCCTGGAATGGGGCTCGAATCGGAAGTGTTCCACTCTCCCACACGATTGACATATGGGCCTTATTCCAATGACAGGGGAAGGATGTAGATCCTCAGCTGGTAGATCATTACAATGGACAAGTGGTTACGAAGACAAAGTACGGATTCTATTAGCTATTACCTATGATGCCTGTCTCACGACAGTAAACAATTCCGGTCAATTTGCGCAATACGAGGTTCGCGCTGGCAAAGACCATCCTACCTCCCAATAGGCTATCAAAGTACGAGCATCAAACGGCGAACGCAGGTAGACTAGACCAACCCCCCCAAAAAAACACAAAACAGCAGTGGTATCAATCTAGCTTGGACGGTGCACAACAGGAACACACGCAAGGCCAGATTAGGGAACCTCGCGGGAACGGATATCATAAAGGAATGAAATGCGACCCAGACGCAAAGAACATTAGAGCCGGAAATGACCGCCAGAGCAGCAGGGTATCATTGACACTCAATTTGGCAAGATCCTAGCTGCAAAGCAGGGAATACCAAACAAGTGATACTGGAATCAACACGAAACAAGAACAATCAACAATTACTAAGTCTTTCTTTTGGTTTGTATTTGCGACCATGGGTACTCTTCACTGGCAGCTAGAAATACTAGGTGTGTACTTCGTACTGATTCCACCAGTTTTCATACTCAATGGCGCGTCTCTGAGGACCACTTCATGCAGCAGCCTGGACAGGAGCGGCGGTGGAAGGGACAGTGGCCGGCTTAGCCTCCTCGGCGACTGGAGCTGCCTCAGCGGGCTTGGACTCCTCAGCGGACTCGGGAACGGTGGCTTCCTTGGGAGCACCCTCGGTCTTGGACTCGGACTCAGTGGCGGAAGCCTCCTTGGTCTCGGACTTCACGGCCTTGCTGGGCTTGCGGAAAAGACCACCCAGCTTGTTGCCCTTGGGCTTTGACTCGCCTTCGGCCTCATTGTCGGAGTCACCCTTCTTCTTACCGAAGTTGCCGAAGAAAGAGGTGCGACGCTTGTCCTTGGGGGTCTCAGCAGCAGGGGAAGCGGGGTTGGCGTCCTTGGGGGCCTCGGCTTCAGCGGGAGCAGTCACGCTCTCAGGCTCAATGGGCTTGACAGCAGCCTCCTCGACGGGGTTGTCGAGCTGAGGAGCAGTGCTGGCAACAGCAGAGGTCTCCGTAGGAGCGCTGGCCTCCTTTTCAGACTTCTCATGAGAAGGGCTGGTAACCTTCTGGAAGAAGTTGCCGAAGAGAGAGGTGCGCTTGGACTTGGTCTCCGCCTTCTTGTCTTCCTTCTTCTCCTCCTTAACCTCGTCCTTCTTCTCCTCCTCGTTGTCCTTCTTCTCGACAAGCTCAGCAGTAGGAGCAGCAGGAGTAACAGGAGCTTCATTACAGTTAGCGTCAGACAATCTTGATCAGATATATTTGTTACTTACCCTCAACAGTCTCAGCAGGGGTAGAAGCCTCAGCAGGAGCTTCGGTGGCGGCCTCAGCAGGCTTGGACTCTTCGGTCTTCTCACCCTCCTTCTTCTCCTCAGTCTCTTCTTTCTTGCCAAGGAGAGTGCCGAAGATGCTGGCGCGCTTGCGGGACTGAGAGCGGCTCTTGGCCTTGCTGTCCTTGTTCTCCTCGACAGGAGCGGCCTCTTCCTTGGGCTGCTCTTCCTTAGCCTCGGCGGGCTTCTCAGCGGCTTTCTTGGCGGGCTCGGCGACGGCAGGCTTCGCTACTTGATATTAAACTATGGTCGCGGCTATTTTCAGAATGTTTGAACTTACTCAGCTTCTCGAGTTCAGCCTTGTAGCCCTCACCGGAGGTGATGGACTCCTTCTCAGCCTTGGCCTCGGCGGCCTTGGCCTCAATGGCAACAACCCAACTGTCACGCTCAGTGGCGCTAGCGGCCTGGAAGGTGTGCTTATGGCCGTTCACCTTGAAGAGGAACTCGCTGGAGCCCTCCTTGGTGACATCGGTGATATCAGCCTGTTCCACGTCAGTATGTTTATCCCTCAAATATAGAGCGGTGTACTGACCAAGTTGAAGATGCCGGTGGGGGTGTTCTTGTCCTCGGCGCGCTTAGTGAAGAACAGCAGGCCCTTGCCAGTCTGGCTAGCCCAGGCGGCGATGGGGTTGGCTACAGCGGGCTTCTCGTTCTGGTGGAAAGCAGACAGCTGCTTGGCCTCAACAGCGTCGTCGCTGAAGTAGAAGAAGCGCTTGGAAAAGCGCAGACCCCTATTGTCCATAAGATTAGTTCCCGTGTCCTGGATATGTTTTGCGACATGCGGCGCTTACTTGACGAGACCGGGGGCCTTGTGACCGAGAACGCCCTCCGATGCGGGGGTGACCTCCTCCTTGGCGTCCTCCTTGGGCTGTTCAGTGGCAGCCTCATCCTTATTGTCCTCCGCAGCGGCGGGAGCGGCTTCCGCGTTCTCAGCAGCGGTTTCCTTGGGCGCCTCAGCGGCGGGGGTCTCCGTCGCGGTGGTCTCAGCAGCAGGTGCTTCGGTGACAGGAGCAACGGCCGTGGCGGCGACAGGAGTCTCCTCGACAGGCTTCTGAACGTCGGACATATTGTCGGTGGTGATTAGGTAGTAATTATAAAAGTAGAGATTGGGATTAAAAAGTTGGTAAGGGAAGCTCCAGTAGCTTCGTTAATAGCGTCCAGTAGGGTATCTTAAAGGGGGTATCTCAACAGAAAACAAGAGCTTTCACAGCACGAGGCTTGAAGAGCTCGGGTATCACAACGAAAGGTAAAGGGTTTGGAGGAGGGGAGGGGAAAAAGAACAAAGTAGATTTGCTCTGGGATAAGCGCAGAAGCAGAATGGAATGAAGAAGAGAGAAGAGAGGAAGAAAAAGAAAGAAAAGAGAGAAAAGACAAAGAAGGAGAAGGGGCGAAAGGAGGGAGAGATTAATGAAAGGGTGTGGGCAGAATTCCCCCAGAAAGGGAAAGGAGCTGCAGGGCGGGCAAAACCAATTGTTTCTTTACAAGTTTTACAGTACTTTACTTCAAAGTCATTTACTACTGAACTGAGTCCTTGAACTTTTTTTTCCCCCCTTGACCTTGAGAGAGAGAGTATGAGGTGGGGCTGGACAGCTACCTTTTTTTTTTTTTTTTTGCTGTGGTCCACTTTTTATTTTATTTTTATTTCAATTTTGATTTATTTTATTATTTCTTTTTGTTTTCCAATGGTCCGTTCAGAATAAGGGGCTACCTCAGTCCGTACTTCACCCCATCAGATTCATGCATACCTAACTCGAGGATCAGCTGCTTCTCTCCCTGACACTTCTGCAGGTGACGGTTATCGTTCGCGAGGGATGAATTACTGTGCAAGAGGTACCCTCGTGTCTTTACCTCCTGGTTGGCCACCATTCTTATTACCATTCTTTTTTCTTTTTCTTTTCTTTTTCCCTGGCGCCTAGTAAGCGATTCCCATCGCAAGACATTAACTTGATAGGTAGACAGACTAGCGAAGAAAAAAAAAAACGGGTTACTAGACTTCGATGGAACGATTCCCTCGTATATATTGCTGGCAAATTTACCCTTTTCGAGTCAAGAACCCGAGACTAAATCCAAGTAATTTTTTTTTTTTTAATAAAAAATAGAAACTCTTCATGGGAAGGAATGAGGATAGACATCGACTAGCAAAACCCCTTATCCTCGACGCAAAGTTACAGCGTCCAAAAAGGAGATGATGAGACCTTAAACGGCACTATGACAGCTTAGTGAGCAGTAGCTTGGAAGTACAGCTTTCCCCTAGATACCGCGTCCTGCAGCTTAACGGGTAGCCCTAAGTTCAAGCCCCCTCCCCAGTTTTACTTAACTATCGATCAACCACCAGAATTGGGAGATGGAAAAATTTCCATCCATTGCATAATTAGTTCCTTGTTTCAAGATGAAAGACGAGAACGAAAGAAAACAAAGATGCCTTTTCTGCAGAAACACCACATCAAACCACCAATGTGTTGGATCATGTCATCTGCTCACCGTGTTGTGGGACCTCCAGCCACCCATTCGGGAGCTGAACCATGGACGGGACTCCCTTCGAGATCATCCTGAGTGGGCTTGAACCGTGTGTTACCTTGAGTCATATGGTTTGTGTATCCTCATGTGGGAGAGGGTAAAAAAAAAAAGTTCATCCTTCGGCCACTAACCATAGCAAATAATTTCTTCTAGCTTCCACGAATGTTCTAAACACATTGTGGCTACCCTCACTAATTGTTTCTATCCAGACTGACCGTACAGGAACAGTCTCCAAACGATTCCCCTACTCTACTGCAACAAAGGTACAGTATAGCCTAAACACCCCCATCGCTGACCTTCAAAAAGAAACAAAATGGGCCACATAAAATTGATACTTACTAATTAAGAAAAGACCAGACCACCGCAGGTCATAGTCACTACGCGATCCACCTTCACGATCTCGATTCCACGCAGAAAAATTTCCCACAACAAGCTAAGCAAGTAACGAAGTAAAACTTATGCCGCGTTCGACGCTTAGTCTACAGTAGTCGACTTACTTTTAGTCCTTTTTTATTTTTTTTTCGTCTTCCCAATTTTAACCTAATTAACATGGTCAACTTGGCGCTTCCACCTCCATACCATAACCCTTATCCAACCCGTGGGTTGTCTCCCGGACGTTCTGCCTTGGGAGGGAGAGAGGGGATGTGCATCTTCATCGGGGGTAATATACATACTACTTAGGTACCTATGGGTTGGTTACGTATAACCTAAACAATAGCTCAGTCTCCGCCACCTACCCAACTTATCAAAGCTCAGGGTAAAACTCAGTTAGCGCTTCAACCACTGTTCATCAGAAAACCAATCTGGAAGTAGGAGGTATAGGCGCATCGGTACAAAGTATTTGTTTGTAGGTAAGTAAGTTGACAAGACAGACACCGGGTGACCACGCGACTCTCGAGTATCGAATCCAACCCCGTGACCGAACGGCACCATCCAATGAACACAGAAAGACACCCTCCTTGAATATGCCCGGAAGACCAGGATGATCCGGTGATGTTCTGTCGTGATTGATGGATGATAAGGCAGTACCACCAATCGACGCAAAAAAAGTATCCAAATCCATCCATTCATACTGACAAACTGTCGAATGTGGAGAGAGATTCGATTCTAAAAGCCCTATCACGTCATTTTTTCCTTTTCCCAAGGATACGAGTCTCGTCTATGCCCTAACAAGAAAGAGGAACAGAAGAGAACATCGTAAAATTATGGCCGGTGGTAATTAGCTGGATAACTATGTTGATTAATATCGACCAGATTTTCAGGAAGGAGAGTAAGAACAGTAGCATCTTTCGTAGCGCTGTGGTGGAGTCCCCCACTTCGTACTATTGTCGTGCAGGATGTTTGTCGCAGCCCTATCAATGCCTTTTGGCCTGTGGCATCAAGCCATCCCTGCAGGAGAAAATCATGTCGCTTACAGAGTGAACGACTGCACTATGCCATACGTACATACATCTCCGTATAAGTACCTCTAACTCCGTAAACGCACATCTGTATGTAGAGTACCTTCCTACACAGAGTGGTATGAGTTTGTCATAGATTTTCTTCAGCCAGCATCCCTCAGTCCCAATCCCAATTAATTAACCCCCCAAGAAAAGAGCCATCAACCACGTCCCATCAAAATGTGGCAAAAAAAAAAAAAAAAAAAAAAAACTAAAAACTAAACCTCTCCCTAAGTTTCTCCCCCCCCTCTAATCCCTGAACAATTATACTAGCCCTTCTCTATAGTCGGGTCCAACCAAGAAAAACCACCAAAACCCAAAAACCTCCTGAGAAAAAGAGTTGGTTCCAAAGGTACTTAGACTCGTTTAGTCAGAGCAAACTAAGTTAACCTAGACGGACTAGACGGACTAGTCTCAAGTAGTCGTCTCCACTCCCCCCTTTTCCATTATGGACCGTTTCGAGCCCAACGGACGATACCAATCTAACCAATCAGGCCACTGTCGATCTGATGATCGTTACCTTGGCCCGTGTCTATCCTCCGTCCTGGTTGAACAACGGGGATTCCCGTGTCTTGGTGCTGTCTCTGTGTGTCTTCACGGATTGTTTGAGAATAGGAAGTGGTGATGCTTGATGGTATATTGGGTGGTTTCAGATTGTGTCGAATTTTCTTTGAAGAATGTTTATCATTTGAGGGTCTGTGAGTGGTGGGAGGTTATCTTTGTGGTTGGGATAGGATTATTGCACGGACGCTTATTTAGGACCCGGTATAGGGGATTCAGGGAGCAGTGTCCTCCGCATGGAGGAAGTAGAGGTACTTTGGGATTCCGGAATCGTCCGGCTTTTGGCGATAGTAGCATGGTTATCACTTATTTTATTTTGGCCTGAGAATCTGAAATCAAGGTTGCGCCATTCTCTCTTCTAACATTCTTTTTAGTACCCCGTCTATTAAGGCTCCCCGCAGCAATACTCTTTTTCTCAGCCACCTAATTTCTGAAAGAGATAAAGAAGATTAAGAATAAGACCATAAATGGTCTCTCATCTATTTCTTACATGTGGGCTCAATTTAGTGTCAGATTTACAACCGATGCCTGGAATGGGCTTAACTTGTAGATAGGTCAAGTGAAAGTCACGGGGCACTTAGATTTAGTAAATCTGTCATGTGAAGGCTGCAGGGCTTGCATCATCGTGAAAGAAGCACGTGTCCGAGTATAAACAGTCCATCGGCTGTCTTCAATTATGTCTCAAAATACTATCCACACTCACATATGCAAAATGCTAAATAGATCGCTCAAATTGTCGCCAACAATATGCGCAGCACAAAAGATATGCTAAAATTTGTACACTGGACCGACTAAAGTAATGCATAGGAAAACATTTAGATGCCGTCATTAAGCCGCCATCGTAAGAACGTAACTAAAACCGAGTCAGCATGGCCAAACCCTTATCCTGGGGGCAGGCGGAAACTACTTACGAAGTAATGCTGTCCATCCTCTCGGTGGTCAGCTTCAAACTAACTGCCAGCAGTTCCCGGGCAATTTCGGGTTCCCGCTCCCTCAAATCGCGCCATTTGGCCGTAGTCAAACACCAGGCGACACAGTCTTGTTCCGCCTTGACCGTTGCCGTTCGTCGGGTTTCACTGAAGAACGGTAGTTCGCCGCAAGGCCGGCCGGCAACAATTAGCTCAAAATACCGCCCTTGCGGCAGTTCATACTCTGCACGGAGCATGCCCGATTCGAGCAAGTAGAAGGCGGTTGGTATATCGCCCTCTTGGAAGAGTACAGTACCTGCCGCGTAGGTATCACGGACAAAATACGTACAGGCACGGAACCAGAAGTCTTCGTTCCGCGATGTTAATCCTTGAAATGTCTGCAGTAGAAGGGGCAGAGGTTGTCGCATAGCAGCCCAAGCCGCTGGGGCTACTGCGGCTGTCTCGTCCTCGCGCAGAGTTGTTGTCGCTGCTTGCTGAAGATACCGGTGACGGGGGGAGCTCACGAGATTGTCGTGGAGATGCGGTTGACTTTGTGATCCGGGGACCTCCAGGAAGGTCGAAGACATATCTTTTCTATTCAGTAATGCCTCTCGGTGACTGTAGAACACTTTCAAGTAGTCATTTTCGCAGAACTCAAGCGCAGAGTTGAAGTCTTCAAATATCTGCACGTCACTTCCCGACTCGAATAACCCGACATTCTGAAGACTTCTGCCAACTTCACCTTCCATATTCAGCCCGGAAATAGTCATGAGCACATTTCGCTTTCGGAGAATGCGATTGATGCGTGTGAATGCCTCGGCTGCAGAGAAGTCAATGCCGTACACCCGCGAGAAGTCCAAAATAATGAACCGAATAGGACGCTTGTTAAACGCTTCCTCTTCGATCAACCCTCGCATTGTATTTTCGACGTTCACAATGGTCCCAAAAAACAGATATCCGCCAAGTTTTATAATAAGCGTCTGCTGTCCTGCCTCTCTCAGGAATCGCTGTTGAATCGGAGGCCGCCGGACAGTTGAACCGGCAATTTTGCCCGAGAAAGTCGCCCTGATGGCAGATTTACGGGATGTCTGCACAACGAAGCTCATACACGCCAGGATGATACCAACGAATATGCCAACAACAAAGTCCCAAGCACCCATGGTAACGACAATGATGACGACCTGCTAAGTTAGCTCACAGAGCTAGTGAGCCAATTGGAAAGTGCTTACCGTCACATATTCGTGTCGATGCAATTTTCCCCATGTGTCAATGAGCGCTTCTTCCATTAATTCAATTCCCAGTAAGAAAATGAGTGCCCCCACAACCATGACTGGAATGAATCCAACAATCACCGGACCAACAAGGAGGATCCCCAAGGTAGCGGCTGCAAGCATGACGCCAGCGAGACGTGAGTCGCCGCCACTGTCAATGAAAAGCAGACTGTTGGTGTACACCAGGTAATTCTAAGAACGCTTAGCAATCCGCTTGAGTTTAGTTAAAAGAGTACAGTCATACCTGTATGCTACCAGTAAATCCTGACAAAGCATTTGTGACACCATGTGCCATGAGCTCACGGTCAACGTTCACGTTGTCTTCACCAGTAGAGATGCCTAATGCCGGGACGTTGATCGGGACGTGGAGAACTCCAAAGAACGTAAGCGCAAACATCGCTGGGATGGTATCGATAAAGGCAGTCCAATCGACAGCAGAGAAGTCTAACACAGTCAGGAATAGTGTATCAAACATTTATAAGGGTACAAACCATAGAGCGTATAGAAGTGCCACCATGGGTTATTGGATGATGGTGCTTCAAAAACCCACCCACTCTTGTGTAGAGTATCCATGGGCACCCGGGCACTCAATTTGACGATATAGAAGATGATAGCGACAGCAATAAAGTAGCCACCCACTAAGAAATTAGACCGTACGAAGCGCTTCAGAACAAGAAGACTAATTGCGAGTAGTAGGGGTACAAGCCAAAGGAGAATTGTGTCTGCGCTGAAAAGCTTCTGTAAGGTTGGTGCCGTATACTCGAGAGACCCCGGTAGCCGAGCGGAAACCTCAACACCCGTCTGCAGAAGGAAGAAGCCCACACCACCAATGCACCCGATCAGAATATGTCTGGGGAAGAACCCAATGAGGGATCCTAATTTGCAGGTTCCCATCAAGAAGAACACCAACCCTGTCAGGACCGAACTGGCCGAGAAGGCTAGGATAGTCGTTGCGATAACAGACCTTGGGTTATCCTGACCCACACGCGCTAGGATTGTGAAGGCCATCTGGTGGAAAAAGGGGACAACTTCTATCATCTCACTACCGATCCCACCGCGAAAAATTGACCCACCACACGAGAAGACTAGCTGGGCAATGATGGTACTAACGTAGAACATGGAGATACCGTCTGACCCAAGATTAGAGAATATTGGCTCTCCCAATGGGAACAAGATCATTCCATATGAAAGAGCGTCAAGAATATTGAGTAAAAGCCCGAGGAATACCGAAGGCAGTAGACTGACAGGGTAGATAATACCTTGTTCCAGGACTGTCCGTGCATCCCACGATTTCGGATGCACTAGCCCTTGGAAGAAAACTACCCCATTCGAAAGCGCTTGATGGAATGTACTTTGCTTGCGTTCCCTTACGGTCTCCTGGCTCTCGACATCATCGGCAGCAGCCCCATAACTATGGAAGGGCTTTGTCCGTGGTGACTTGGATAATAGAGACGTCTGCTCGGTGCTCGGAGCTTCATGCATGTCGGACGTTATGCTCGAATCTCCCACAGAAGCTCGACCTCCACCTAATCCATTCTGATCTGTAGCACTAATTCGACCTTTGGCACCGTCCGAGAAGTCGGAAGGGTTACGGATCATCTCCGTCAAGGCCGATGAACCAGCGGTAGGACCGACGGAGGGTTCTGTGTCTAGAGGCTCGGTTTCCGCTGGAACTACGGTGTTGGTTGGAGAAGAGGCGAGGTCCAAATCTTGAACCGGATGGAAGATATCCAGGGACGGGGGTAGCGTATTCCGTTCCTGGGGAAATGAGCTTCCATTTAGGGAGAGAGCGTAAGATGCCAGCTCAGCGGTTTGCTCTCGAAGACCTTGAGACGAATAAGGAGTAAGATCTGATATCAACAGTCAATAACACTCTCCAAGGGGGCCATTGCGTTTCCGGGGGAAGGAAGCTTCCTAATTCACACCTGCAGTACTGTTGAAGGACCGATGGTAGAAAGATCGACTCGGAGTCCTATAACTGGTCCCGCCAGATACAAGAGGGTCAATCCCCAAAGGTGATCTCGGGGGACTACCATTGTTGGCTTGCTCTACAGGAGGCTCAATCACCCCTGAAGCCGCATCCTCGACAAGGAGATCTCGGCGGATAGGCAGCCCGGATACGCGAGAGTCGCTGCGACCTCGGGGACTGAAGACACCCATGGTGGTCGTCAAACTCGCGTAGGTGGGCGACGAGAACCTGGTACTCCGGTCAGGAGCAGAAATCCCACGGAATTTCACTCCTCTTCTTGGTTCCTTGGCTGTCAAAAGACTGGGTGCGGAGAAGATGTGATCCTAAATGACGCAGGAGTCGATCATGCCACGGGAGCAATTGGCATTGTTAGGACTACCGGAGACGCGAAAAAGTAAAGGTGTACGAGGATTGAAAGTATCTAAAAGAGCAACCCATTCCAAGAAAGTATGCTTCCAGTCAGAGGGGGAGAGAGCATGAGAGGGGAAGCAAGTCTTGGTTCGTTTGGTTATCGGGGAGAGCTTTGACTAAGAAAAGTCTTATCACGGGGAGTTATCGCCAGGTTCCACTCGTTGGGGTTAGCGTCGGTGCTATTCTTGAAGAGGTCGAGTTGATACCGTGATTTTAGGGTATAGCCGGATAGAACCTGATACATTAACATTAAATTAGGTAATGATTGGTGATAACTGCTTGTCATGAACAAATAGTTTTTCGGACTAAATAAGTCCAGCCTAGGATATCAATCAAAAACACACTTCCATGGATTCAATCTGGACCTCAACCTAAGCTTCCAGTATGGGGGCGATCCCGGGTTGCCTCTGATAGGTCGGGGAATGTTTCGCAGCGGGTCTGTGCTTCTTTCCTGCTGGCAATTTGCGTAAATATTCCGAAGAAGCTTACACTACTCATGCATCTACCGATTAGCTCTCTGAACTAATTCCAACGGTTGAGTAAACGAAAGTCGGTTTATTACATGATTGATATCGCGCATGGTCAGATTTTAGCTGCAGCACATTACGCCGACTCTCCCATACTCCCTGAATTTTTGGGCAGCAAGTTCCTCATCGCCTCCGAAAAATTGGTGCTCAATATCTTTCTCATCGAAAGGTGGGCCTGTACGGAGCAGATTACTGCTTTACCCTACCAGTAAATGGCAAGGGTACCACTATTTAAGAGGGAAAGTCCCAACCGGTCTCATAAGAATTTTCGCTTGATATCGGCGCAAATACATTTTCAGAAGAGCCATTTCAGATTCAGCTGGCAGTCATGATAGTAATCCTCTTCTGGATGCAAGGAAGGATGTTGTAAGATCAGCCCGCTGGTCTGATTATTTCGCCAGTCAACGAAGTGGCAGCTCAAGGTTTCCCTCACAGTCACCGAATGCAGAGCGTTGAAGCGTGATTGCTCTCCCACGGACAAGGTCTATGAGCTGAAGCCAGCAACTATCACTGTTGAAGCGCTGTAGCTGTCGTAATCTGCGGCGTACCGGAATCACCATCACCAACACTCTCGTCTCAAATCTAGTGTTGTGTTGCAATGATCGTCAAATCAAGAGGGGTCTCTCCAGGCTACTTCTAGAAGACGAGTTTGATAACAGCTTGCGTCGGACGAAGGGTAAAGTATATCTCGCGAGCTGAAACCAATGTAACTCTGGCTAAATGACGTGGCAATACTTTAAAAATGGCTAATCTAACCTCAATGGTAGGTTTGGTTGGCCTCAATGGTATGTGCCGGTCGATGTATGCCCGAGAGACATTGATATAGCGCAATACACACCTTTTTCCGGTACTAACATGTCTGTTAGATTCGTCTCTAGAAATACAGTCATATCGGCACCATGTGTTCATAATCGCTCCCTCATAGTAGGGTACGAAACATCAGGCGTTGCCACTGTGATGGAATCTGGTGTCACACCCGTTAGAGTCGGAGATCATGGTGCAATGGAATAGGATTTCCCATATCGCGACCGCAAGGCATGCGAGGAGAAGTCCTATAACTTTTGCCATGTTTTAGCCCTTTCACTACACACGTATGCAGTATTGACAAAACGCTTCTGTGCACTAGAGAATTTTATAGAGTTGTATATGCCGTAAGTCTCCAGAAAGGTACACATGTTGGGCTTTGTCCGTGGTATTCCATGCGAACAGTTTTTTCAATAATTAGAGGGTATTGCCATTTGGGCGGTCACTGGGTTATAGCGAAGATAATCCTAACTTCCATTGAGCATAGCACTGGTAGGAGAATTGCTTGGGGTACATTAAGAAAATGGGACGCTCGTTGGCTAACATAAATCCACACGGGATCCGCCGTGGGTTCCTCAGGGATCTGCATCATATTAAAGAGTCTCTTGTCAATGTGAACCACAATGCAACGGCAGAGACGGTAGGGCATTCCTCAACACAATTAATCAAGGATGATATTGATATTGACCCTATTTAAAAAGACACATGGACCGCTAGAGCAACTAAACCATTTCGTGACAGACTCGCCCCAGACTTTCACAACCGCGATGAAGTCGCCGTGCTGAAACCAGATAGTACAATAGATCTTGCTGAAAAATCGATAAAGACAACCGAGATCTGTGAGAGATCTTCATCAAGCTTATCCAGGGAGCGTGTGGTAGTAATAAAGTTGTTCTCATTCTCGGATTTGTCGTTGATGTTGGCGTCATTGCTCCTAGTATTCTCCAGTCGACTGGAGTCCAGTCATCTTGATTTCAAAGATAACTAGGTTTGTTTCGAGGTCTTTTGGCTCACCATAAAACACAGAGTAATCCGTATTCAGAGACAGTAACCTTCTCGCCTGAGACCCCCTGCAGTTGGCCCTCAAAGGTTGTTTCGTACTGCAGAGTCAAGTCCATAGTCCCCTGGCGTCCTAACACCCCTAGTATCCAGGAAACCTAAAATATCAGACAGGACCGAGATAATCAAAACGTCCATAAACATCCGAGACTTGGCCTCTTTGTCCGTGGCCCTCGTTGCCCTGCCAAACTTTTCCAGGAAGGTATCTACTATAGGTATCATTGTTGCTAAGATCCACAAGGCTGGCTGGGTGTTCGACATTTCAGTCCACCTTTATTAGGTTCACTGACTCCAATGAAGCGAGTATTAGAGATCTGCCAACTGCATCTCAGTTCCATTTGTCAAAGATGCAACTGCCCTACTGAGGGAAAACACCGGCTGTTAGGACATATCACGAATTGCTCTAGTCAATCCGAACAGCAAGCATCTTTGACTCGTTTGCATCCGAGCGTACCTTAAGAAAGTGCATAACTGGATCGAAGAACAACGCTACAAACGAGACGGATTTCGCTTTCAGCGCGGCAAGAGAAAAGATAATGAATAATTGCAGGCCGTGTATTTCCGTGACTTTAAGTAATGTTCGGAATACTCTGCAAAGGTTCCCCTTGTCTACCAATAAAAGGAACAACTCCCAACGTTGAGCGAAATTCAAAGCGGCAGAACGAGCGAATTGAATCATGCTTTTTCTCTCGCCTCTAATATCTTTGAAAGAGACTGCCCCCGCTTATCTCTCGTTCCTCGTTGAAAAGACTATGGAGACACGTATCTGGTTTTGTTGAAATTATCATTGTTTTAGTGACTCTAGTCCTCGCGATTTGTGTGTTTTATCTATATATTGCGAAGCTTGCAGAGTAATGGAGTCTCCTTTCTTTTCTGACTGCTGATTACCTTTTCAAGTATATGCTCCTGTGGTGTTCTGATTGTGTTACGTAGGATTCTTTTCCTACTAGAATCAGTTGTCCCTGGCGAATGTAAAAACTCTCGATTTATAATCTGCTTGCCCATTGACTGTTTCTAGTTAGATGGGAGATATATCGGTTCCTTGCCTGCTCGCTCGATACCTTGGTTACCTGCCTCTCTACTTCTCATCCGAAAAAAAGAACAAGGCAGGGGTTAACTAAACCAAATATTGGCTAATCTAACCAAGCCGCCAGGTCATGTGGCAAATCACAATGGCGTCCTAGAAAAGGAAAAAGCAAAATATATACGCGTCACAGTTCTAAGTACGAGAGGTCACAGCTGACATAGTCTGGGAGCAATCGTGCATCAATTTGAGGGGAGGTCAGCGAGAACAGAAATTGGCTACATCTGGCTATCGTGGAAGTAAAAGAGGTGAGGTGTGGTTACCTGCCATAGACTACGGGAGACGAGATATATGCCCTTCCAGCCTTGTAGGGTATCAGTATGAGGCTGTCCTGCCTGCTTGTACATCGCTCGCTCTCGGTAACAAATGCGAGAAAGCCAACTGTTATTCAAGGCATGACCATGAGGAGGATAGAGAACTATCCGTCATGGAAATAGATTACCATGCTAAGGGCGCTCTGAATAAGCCTCTTTGAAACCTGGATGCCGTGGCGCGGCAAGAACACGATATGTGTATGCATGGTGGGAATGGAAGTGGGACAGTGGTCGATCGATCGATCGATCGATCAATCAATCAAGATCCATTTTTTCTGTCAAAGCCAGAATCTTGTCCCATCTAGGCGCCTCATCGGAGAAGCAGAATCTAGGCGCAAGTCTCTTAACACTTGTCTCCGGTACTAATACAGTGACAGCCGAAAATATGACATCTGCAAGGCTGGTACTTAACGTATCGCATCCTGCTGATCTAGAGAACCTTTCTCGCGGAACGGGGCATGCAATCCAGTTACTTGGGTATGATACTCTGACTCCACTTCAAAGGGATCTGATTCCTCGGATCGGGGCGGAACATGATGTTGTTTGTCTATCCCCTCCAAATCATGGTATGACAACAGGAGTCCTACTCGGCCTCTCCGATATGTTTGCCTTGGCATCACCAGGGGTAGGTCCACTGGCCCTTGCTCTGACCCCAACAAGAGAGCTTGCTTAAGACGTGCTTGAGATACTGCATCTGATCTGTTCTACGTCTGGTCACACTTGTGAGTTCCTCATCGGAGGGGCAGCCTTGCCTCCTGCCAAGTCTCTCGATGTCTGTCTCCTTGTCGCAACGCCCGGGGCCCTGATGTCTGCCCTGAATCTTCACCTTCTCACACTAAGCTATCTTCGCTTTTTGGTGTTAAACGAAGGTCACCTTCTGTTGGACTCATCATCCGGTGAGGGTACGCAGTGACTTAACCTAAATCGTGGCATTAGCACCCAAACCAAGAGGGTGGTGATAGGCCAATACTCAGTGGGCAAGCCCATGATCCTTGTGCTCCCCCCCCACTCTTATACAACAATGGGCCAGTGAGATAACAAGTATGACGGCCGTATTAGACATTTCATCTACTACGGGGAATACAAAAGTGCAGTCAAATGTGAGCTCCAATATTATCGAAGATGACTGACATGCGATCACGAGCTTTTCGACAAATCGCCCAGAAATACTACAGTGAGGCTCCGCCAGGTGGCGGAGAAAAGGCCTCTTCGCGATGGCAATCACATCGAAGTAATGTTCCTTGGAACTCAAAAAGCCTTTATTGCAGTATACTATCCCTTGGCCGAAAAAGAGACTAGTGGAAACATTGGTAAAAGGTTTTGCGTGGCTTTGCTGAAGTTCTCCAGTCATCAGTCTTCGCTGATACGATTACCACTGCACAAAAACTCGTGCTGAATTGACAAAAAGAATTCCCGAGTTTGGCTGCTGATTTGATCCACTCGGTACGATCTCTCTTTGACAAGAATGCCGTTTACAAGAAGTTCATAAACAACACCTGCCAGGCTCTATTGGGCTGTCGCATCCTTCTCGGTGCCTTTGGCGTCCTTTTTCTATACGTGTAGCCTTCGGGCAAAACGTGCCGTATGTTTGAATAATCATTAGTCTATGTATTTGGGAATATGAAGATTAATGATGTTGGATATTATTAGTTACGAACTCCCAATCAGTTTTACTACTGAGACCTTCCATGCTGGTGTAAAATCTCGATATCAAACAAGTTTTTTATCTCATACCACTCAAAGCTTGGGAGAAAATCGTATCTGGAACGCGCCGGCCCGGTGCTATCCTCAGCCGAGCTCACATACTTGATGATTCTGAGACGGACAGTGAGAAGGTAGTGGTGATCAGGTATCAGCTGGTGCTTCTAAGAGCCAAGAACCCCGATATATACGCCAGCCAGACATAAACCCTCGATGAGCCCCAACCACGTCCCGACGCGTGTGCTATTCGCTGCGTACCTTACCCAGAGGGTAGAGTCCGCTGCGGTTTAGTCTACCTTGGCAACTTACAACATCACGGAGGGGTTAGATCACGAAAGGAGGACGGCACTTGGAAAACGCAAGAACCCTATCCTCGTCTGATATGCAGGACAATGTATTAGCCGAAACAATCTTCTGGCTCAGATGGGCCTTGTCCAAACTCCCGACGGTGGAAGATGCCACACGGTGTCTTGAGGAAGTCGACCAGACGGGCTTCTTCAGCACAGTGATAAAGCTTGGCTTCAGCGATGAGAAAGATGAAGAGAAGTCGTCTACTAGCAGCCCAAACGCCGTTGAATGGGACATTTGTTGACTATTATACATTTGAAGAGTTGTTGGCCGACGCGGAGGGATTTAAGATTCATTTTATCTTGCATCAATGGCCATGAAGTTGCTGTGGAGCCAATTTATGAATGGTGGGGGAAGTACAGAGCCAACCGCTGTGGCCTAGAGAAATAAAGAAATGATGTTTTTGTGGTGGGAAGGCAGTTCTGTCTTCTCTTTATTATCGTGACAGTTGGAAGTCTTTATCACTTAAAATGCAGTTACATTATGTACGGTCAGACGCCCACATGTCGCTTATTTCCGCTACTTCTAGCCTACGTCTGTAGATTTGTTCTTCTTATCCCGCAGCGAGCGTGCATAGAAAACTAATCATCAATTCGAGTCCTTTTAGCCTTGCCATATGACACCATTTTTGGTGCCTAATCGAAGCTAGTATAGCCCAACGGATTAAGCACAAGTTATACTAGCTTCGATTAAGCACAAGACCCCAAGTTTTCTCCCGAGAGAGGGTCGGATTTACATGTTGGCCATACGACAGTCCCTTCTAGAAGCATCCATTAATCTCGTGTTTCACAAGCGCTAGAGCATGCAAAGACCAGTCTTCGCTGGTAAGATTCTCGTCTCTGTGTTCGAGGCATCGCGTCATAGTGTTACATAACCAGGTACGCAGCGAGTCGAGATTATCGGAGTCAAGTCTAACTTTAAGCACTAGTGTCAACACCAATAATAGCTCAAAAGGATTGTACTGATTCTTACCCATTTTGTCCGAGCAAAGGAAGTCATGTTGATGACTTAAGTGTTGATCTCAAAAGTCGTGGTGCCTTCTTGAGGTGCTTGTGGAAGGAGAATCAGGGAAGGAAAAACAGTGATAATAGCAACGACAACTTCAGGGCAACAACCTCAAATCATTCACTCAAGATTATTAGGTGACCACGCAAAGACTCGTCATCTGAGGACACAAAATTCCCCACCTAACTTCGCAACTACTTCTTCCCTTCTACCTTCTATCGTCTTCGTCACCCACATCATCCCTAGCGTTTCCTGGTCTTCTATGTAAACTACCAACATGCCTCAGTAAGCTTTTCTGGGACCTCTTAACTCGTGTTTTTAAAAAAAGTCAGAGCGGGCTTTGCTGCGGGGTCTGTTTATTACTCTAAATATGTGGATTAATTCATACTTCACTCGACTTGCATAAATCTTGCTGAACCACTAGCGCTTTCTATATTCAATGGTTCAGCCTTGTGAAATAGACTAGAGCTAGGCACGACTAGTATATAATGTTCGGGGTTAGCCTACTTTATGCTGTGACTAGATCTCAGAGCTTAGGATAAGTGTATGCATGCGTTCGGCAGCTGCGTTCGGAGTGTCATGGGTTTATATCAATGTAATTTGGGCTATCCGAACGAGTGCCCACGGGGTTCCTGATCTTGAGAATATAGAAAGTAAGGTATGTATATCTTGATGGACGAGTTTGGTTTAGCTGGGTTAGAAGTACTGATAGGTTAGAAGTACTGATAGGTTAGAAGTACTGATAAAGGTAGTAGAAGTAATAATAAAAGTCGAAATACTAGAAGCAGCGCCCCATGCGGGGTTGGTATACGAACTCATTAATAAATAACTATAAAATAAATACATCGTATAAAAACCGAGTCATACGAAAGTGTTGCCCGCCATTTCCAGTGCACTAAAAACAGAGATAAAATCCAGATAGACAAATCTCACAGCGCAATGGCCAGACCAAGGACACCAGCGGCACCCGCCAGACCAACTGCAAAAGCACCAGTAGGTGCAGCAGCACCCTCAGAGGTAGACGTGCTGGGGGAGCTAGACCCAGAACCACCAGTAGCAGTCGCCTTGGGTCCGCTAGTAGCAGTGGAGTCACCGGTCTTCTGTGCACCGGTGGCCGTCGCTTCGGCCCCATAAGCGGTTGCGAAATAGGTCTTGACATCGGCAGGGAGGCTTTTGTACCAGTCGGGGTAGTGACCAGCACTGATTTCGCTAATGATAGAGGAGCGAGAAGTGGGGTTGCCGAAGTTTTGGAGGTAGGACGCAGGCACGGCAGTCATGATTACTGACATGATGGAGCTGGGAGGCACCTGGAAGGCACCGGTAGGGATGTTGGTTGGGATGCTAAAATCTGTAGGCAGTTCACTAGCAATTTGTGCGTAGTCTGTCTTGGTAGCACTGTTGCGGGTTAACAAATCTTCTGATTGCTCCCTTAGTGTTAGCACTTACATGCTGTCGAGCTGGTCTAGGTAGGACTGGTAGCTGTCCGAGTCAGCTGGCGCAGCCTCGGGGGCAGCCATGGATGTGGCAGCGAGGAGAAGGAGTGGAAGCGTCTTGAGCTGCATTGTTTCTCTGTTGTGTAATGTATGAGGGTAAAAAAAATTAAAATGGTTAGAGATGGACTTTTGAGCTTAATGAGAGAAAAGGAGTGAACGGAGGGTAAAAATTTCCTTCTCAAGCAAGGGAGCATATGACAGCTTATATATCCTTCAGACATAAATAGAAAATACACACAGATGTGCAACCAAATTTCTCATCCTGCACGACTGGTTGTTTTTGCCAGAAGTAGTATCACTCACTCGCTCTGTGGAGCTTGTAAGGGTATTGATCAACATGATCCAAGCGACAACTGTTCGTGTTTAGACTCAAAGTTAGAATCGCTAGTACCTATCCCGACTCGAGTAACTCGAGTCCTATCAAAAAAGGCTATTCAGGGACCAAAGAAAATCCATGGAAAAGACGTTGTTCGTGGATCACTGCAGATCCACAACTAAAAGGGGCTGGCGTGCTGGGATAAATGAGGCTCAGCATCTCGTATTGCGGAAATGAAGGGTCTTCGGGGTCCAACCAACGGCAGTTGTAGCTATTTAAACTCTCGTTGAAACTAGCCCATTGGGCTTAGTCCGAGATTATATGGATCTTTGTTCAGGAACAGGCATAGTAAATCGTGGGTCTGGATGTGCTCATCACCATTAGCTTATATCGATCTGGAGGTGGGAGTGGGTAATTTGGTCTGTTGTATTGTGCCCTTGAGCTTTAAAGAAACACGAAGCGTGTCTCTTTGGTATAGAGATATGCCATCGCTCTCAGTTACTTTATAAGAAGTACTGTGGAAGGAAGGTAGAAATCCATCTAGACCATACCTACTCAGTGTTCCCGGATTGGGGGAGATGGTGTTTAAAGCCGGCTTGAGCAGGCCAATAGTACCGGCCACTCGAATACGAGGTACCACTTGGACCGCACTTTAGATACATGCTCCTTAGTCACAGGTTCATTCTTTGTTCTTTTCTGTTTCTCTGCTTCTTCGTTTTCTTCCTTTTAATTGGCTTCTCTCACCTATTCCCCCCACCCCCCCTTTCCCGTTGTAGACACCATATTGATGGTATTTGCCCTGGAATACACAGAATGCATGCTCCTCAACTGCCAAAGAAATGGACAATGTGGACATACAATGTGCACAAGGTCAACGCGACCTCAAACCTGAAAAAGTTTGACCCTGGTGCTTTGGTGTGCTGAATAATTGACATGGTTTCCCGAGAAACAACTTTTTTTGGTGATGGAAACTGGGGAGCACACATCTTAGAGGCTTCTAAACCAACCGCGCGAGAGCAATTGTGTCGACGCACTCGGGACAAAACCGGACTCGTCGTTGATTTATCTGCGCATATATCGTAGAATCCATTGTCTTCAAGACAACTCTTTGTCTTCTTTGAGGGCCTCTCACTAGCTAGCAGGTCTCGTTCTCGCGGGCGGTATATCGTTTATGTTGTATCACGGCACCCCATAGCCCCCTGGTCAGTGAGACCAGCATATGACAATGCGTATGGTCTAAATTAGTTCCCATTGCAACCCCAACTGTGCCTGCAGACTCCACCAGATGGGCGTTCATATCCCCACACAGTCCTCAGAAGCCAGGAAACCATGTGGGACAGCACACACGAGGTCTGCAAGTTGGAGATCTGTAAGGCGTGAACCACCTTCTTGCTATGAGGGTGGCGTGTAGTTCATAAGACATTCCCCGTGTTGAAATCGCAGAGAAACATAGTGTCGGAAACCAACATCGCCGTTCAAGGGGTTATCAAGGGCTCGAATCACATCTGTATAGCCATCTTCACGGGCGTTTTGCTCTCATCGTCGATTCGGAAACGTTGCGGAGGTTCGATCGCAACTATCCGTCCAATTCTGTTATCGTTGACGAAGAATATCTGCAAGTACAAGTCTTGTGTTATATTAGGTATCACTGTGGAAAGACGAGAATGTATAATCGATGTGTGTACTCCAAACCCTAGTAGGATTGCCGAGTTGCTTGGTAATAATGAATGTACTGTTAGTACCAGCGAGACCGTGAAGTCATGAAAAAAGACAAGAGGCTTGGGCAAGACAACGAATAAACGGCAGTTTATTGAGGGCGACAGTGGAGTACATCTTACCCTACCTACTTAGGTTTAGCACAAGGCATACTATCGATAATCAGCCAATTGCATTGACTGTTTGGAGATGTTTGGTTGGCTCAGTTACTCCGTACTGTTGGTCAATAATCAAGCATAGCTATTCACTATGCGTACACCCGGAAGGTTCAAGAGATAAGGAGCCGAAATCGCCGTTATAATTTTGTTAAGATCCTAGTGATATTTTACATGCTCAAAGCACCTTTTTTCCTTTCTTTTCTCTTTTCTCTCTTAATGCAGGCTTGCGCTGAAAAAGTATCCGACAATAAGCTCAATTAGGGCAAAGTGGGTCACGGAAGGATTTATGTAGTATTCGGAGTATACCTTTACAAAGCACCTGGAAAGCAACTTAAACAACCATGGGAGAGCGCTAAGGTCTAGATTGCATGTGTCATTCCTCAATGGCACTATAATCTCACCTTTGTTGACTACTGAGCGTCTCCACCTTTGTGCACCCCGCAAAAGCGCCGAATGAGTAATGAAGAGTCTCCACGGCCGATCCGAAGCACCGATGGCCGAACAACAACAATGTTTTTATACACCACAATCCAACATTGCATTGAGCTTCACATCCGGCTAAATCATCTCACATACCCCTTTAACATATATAGCGCTGCAATCTCTCAAAGCACATAACAAGATGTCCCGCTCAATTCTCCTGAAGAACGGCATCCTCCTCCTCCACGGCGAGAATGACGTCGTACATCCAACCAAACAAGACCTTCTAATTGAAAACACTCGCATCACCAAAATCGCCAACAACATAGCTCCCCCAACACCAGGCATAAAAGTCATAGACTGCACAGACAAAATCGTCTCACCTGGGTTCATCGATACACATCATCACGTGTGGCAAACCAGCCTCAAAGCCACGCATCCAAACCACACCCTCTTCGATTACTTCCCCACCGGCAATTTCGTCAGCTCACTCCTGTCTGCCGAAGAAACCTTCTGGGGCCAATTAGCCGGTGCGTTAGAGTGTATCGACGGTGGAACGACTACTGTCGTCGACCATGCTCATATCAATTATTCACCGGATCACTGTAAGTTATATACGCTACTGTGTACCGCCCAGCACACCATAAACCCCAACTAACATGCCGCAGCCAAAGAAGCCCTCCGGGCAACAATCTCATCCGGAATAAGATCCGTCTTCGCATACACTCCGACGGCGAGGGTAGCACAATGGACCCCTACGTTCGTCCTAGATCCAGAGCTATTCCCGCCGTGGGTGATGGAAACCTTCGACCAATTAGCGGCCCTGAACCCATTTGGCCCAGACGGACGAGTGCGGCTCGGCTTCGCCTTCGATGGACTTTTTCTGCCAGGCGAAGTACTGCAGGAGCTATACGCACGGGTTCGTCGCGCAGGCACGCAGCTAATCACTTCTCACTCAGTGTATGGCGTCTCATTCGGAGGTATGTTTCCCAGACCAGACCGTGTCTGGTCCCAGTTCAGTACCCTCCGCTAGACCAAGTACGCTCATACTAAGCACCAAAAAAACCAGCCCCTAACGCCCCCTCAGCCGCAGACCGTCTCCATTCACACGGCCTCCTAGGCCCCGACATCCTCCTTTCACACAACAACAACCCCAAACCAGAACATACCAAGCTCCTCCTCGATAACGGGGTCAAGATCTCCAGCACACCAATCACAGAACTCCAGATGGGCCACGGCAACCCCGTCTGTCTTGACCCCGCCTACCAGGCGCACTCCTCCCTGGGGGTAGACTGCCACACGGTCTGTACCTCATACATGCCGACGCAGATGTCGACTGTGCTGCAGTGGGCGCGGGCAAGACGGCACGAGGACTTCGAAGCGCACAGTAAGTGGGCGAAGGGTGTCGGGAGCAGCGTGGTGGATGTGTTTAATCTGGGGACGATCCATGGGGCGCGGTGCATTGGCATGGAGAGCGAGATTGGAAGCTTGGCGGTGGGGAAGAAGGGTGATGTTGTTATTTTTGATGCTACGAGTCCTGGGTTGGTTGTTGCTGCGGATCGGGATCCGGTTGCGGCTGTTGTGCTTCATAGCTCGATTCGGGATATTGATGTTGTTATTGTTGATGGAGTTGTGAGGAAGGAGGGTGGGAGGCTTAGGGATGTTTTGGTTGCGGAGGATATTGAGGGGAAGGGGGAGACGCAGGATGGGCAGTGGGTGCAGTGGAAGGAGGTGGCGAGGCGGAATAGGGATTTGGGGGTGATTATGGATGAGAGGAGGAAGGCGACGGTTAATGAGGAGGTTGCTAGGGCTGCAATTATGGAGGGGTTTCATCTTGATGCTTCTGCTTGGGCTGATTCGATTTAGTATAAAGCGTGGCCTGTGGGATCGTCCAAGACAGTCCTAAGTACAGGAGTATATATGTTTCAAGCTTAAAGAAGCGCTATATGAATGTTCACATTTTACCAACGCCTTTACTTTTGCTCACTCTATACAATGGGTATCATTAACGTAAATGAAAAGCATACTTCCTAAATATCCCAACAGATAAACGCCATCAACTCAACCGCTCTAAGAACCCCTGCGCAATCAACCGTTCCACATCGCCCTGCCGAACATACAACTGACTATTCTTCGTCAAATTGATAACCCTGTACCAGTCAGTACCAAACAACACCCGAACACCAACACTACAGCATACAAAGAAGGGGGAAAGAAAGAAAAGAACATACCCATACTCCGTCTGAATCTCCCCCGCATCCTTAAGCACCCTAACATCAATAAACAAATCCCTCGGCGGCTCCAACCCCCCCGTAAGATCCACATCTGTCCACTGCCCCTTATAAGCAGCCAACATATCACTATACAACCGAAAATACTCCTCCTCCTCAGGACTCAACGAGCTATGATTCCCCACCTGCGAACCCACAACTCCACTCCCGGAACCCTCCTCCGCATTCGGCGTCTGCTGCTCTAGCACATCGATGCCCGTCCAGCACAGCTCCTCGAGCTTCTCGGTGCGGACGCGGTGGTAGGCGAGGAGGCAGCGCTTATTGCGGCGCATGCAGAGGTGGTCGACGAGGAGGGCGCAGGCGATTGCGGGCTGTTCGGAGGGGTTGAAGGTGCCCGAGAAGGGGGTTAGGAGGTGGGTGACGTCGCGGTTGAGGTCGCGGACTTCGCGGGCGACGGCGCGGACGAGTTCGGTTTGGTAGGGGGGGAGATGGGTTAGGGATTGGGTGCGTTTGGCGTGTTGGACTAGTTTGTTGCCTAGTTCGCCGTACATTTGGGTTTAATTTTGGGGGTTTCGTTGGGTGGTTGTGGTAGTATGGTTTGGATGTATGTATGTTGTCTTGCTGGTAGGATGGTGTTTGGCTTGATTGAGGGATTGGTGATTGTGTTGAATGGTGAGTGGGTAATGGTACGTGTGTCGGTATCTTAATTGATTTAATAATTGGACTTCTGCGAAAGACCGCGTTGAATATAGGATGCGAAAGTTGAAGTAGAAGAGTGACAGCCCACTTGGCCGTTTATCGACAAATGCGGTCCACGTGATGGATCTTCGATTTCGCGTCTGCCAAGACTTTTTATCCAACAACCCAATAGCTCGAGCAACATTTGTCAAGCATCCTGTAACGACAACAGGGGAAGACGAAAATGATGAAATATGGAACTACTGCATGCTCCTGGTATAGTATACTCAGGACTATATGAGTCATGGCGTTTTACTATTAGCATTGGGGACGAAGCGATTGAACATGGACACAGTCCCAGCAGTTCTTGCACCCTCTCAATTTTTGACACTGACCGGCTTAGCAGCCAGATCGCAAGCGTTGGCGTACTACTCCTACTGATGCCTCCACGTGAGTCGATGCTCATGGGTGCAGAGTCCGGACGTGGAATTTACTAAAGGAGCTCTCTCCGGATCGGTCTCAGCTCACGGACCATTCATTATACTAGGACCAATTCACAAACAGTACTTTCTACAGTACTAAAGACAGTGACAATTCGAATATTTCATAAAAATGGGCTATGGTATTGGGATATGATAAATTGGTATCTCTGAACACAAAGGCGACGCGACTCTATACGAGCAAAAGAATGACATGGAACTATCATACAAAATCACGATCCAACAGATTACCACCCTTGGGGAATCAGTCAAGTAAATTTAAAAAAAAGAGATAGTCAAGGAAAAAGGAAAAAGGAAAATAGAAGGAGCCAAGATAAAGAGGGAGATGGCGAAAGATCTATACGCCTTGGAACTCCCGTATGGCGATGTTCAATTTCAAGCGGGAAATGAACCCGAGAACACAAGACGATGTGTACCTCCATCAAGAAGTCCGTCGAGCTCGTCGCTTTCATCACGGTCATCATGGGATTCGAAGAAGGTGCCTTTCATCCCTAGTATCCAGACGGGTGAGAGTTGATCCAATGGTCAAACTCTGCACCGGAGGTGTCCATGTTTCCGTCATGGTTGGATTCCCATGCTTCGCGGCCGTCCACCATCTGCTGCATACCCGCTGGATAAGCCGCTGCAGCGGGGTATGGCACCGAGGTAGGCGACAACGAGCCAGGGACGTAGTTATTGTTTCCATGTGAGTCTTGCCACATAGGGTGATAATTGGAGTTACCGTAGGCCTGGTTCCCGCCATTGTTGTTCGAGATGTTGCCCTGGAAGCCAAGTAGCTGAGGATCTAACTGGCCATCAGGACCAGCTCCTGGTGCAGGGACAGAGGTCTGCGGTTGAAGAAGTTCGTGATGGGCTGCACCTGGTAGACCGGCCAGAGCTGCTGAAGATGAATACTGAAGATCTTGTATATCAACTCTGTTGAAGCGCACATCTTCTACGTGAGAACCCATGAGGCTCTGATGGATGGACTGTTGGAGGTACTGGGATGGTTCTGGTGGGGAAGGTGGCATCATGTCAGGAGCCGGTCTGCCGGGGTTGGTTGTTTGCCAGGAAGAACTAAGATAACCACCTGTAGGCATGCCGTGCTCCATGAAGCCCAGTGGAGTCGAGTCGCGACTGTCCCATCCGGTTTCCGCGCCCGTACTCATGGTACGGTGAGTCTGACCGAGCCCTGGACTCGAGTCAGGGGTGATACCCGGACGATTGTTGCGGCGGTCATCACCCCTCCTATGGTCCTTCTTGGGTGAGAACCTGTATCCCGGGTGCGCCTTCACATGGTTCTTCTTTTCAATGTTTGCCAGGACCTCGAACTTATCGCGAATCTCCCGGGGCTCCATCTTCCAGCTGTGACCGACAGCCACGGACACCACTTGGTGGTTGTTCTGTCCCAGCCACTTCTTGGTTCTCTCAGTGTAGGCTGACCGATAGAGCATGAACGAGTTCATGGGTCTGGCAATCTTACCGTTCTTCTTGGTGACTTCCTGGTGACGAACCTCAGCGGGTCTATGCACCCAACTTTCCATGTCCCTGATGGGAACATGTGTCAAGTGCTTAGTCAACTCGCTCAGCGGGCCAGGCAATTTAGGAGCATCTCTGCCGTGGAGTTGTTTGGACTTGCGACCACCAGCACCCCTGCCCTTTGCCTTTGAGCGGTTCGATCGCTGGGGCCATGTGGATGTTGTACGCTCTGCGATGAGAGACTCGTTTGAGCTTGACGATGGTGTGTTGAGCTGAATGTTATGGGTCGCCATCTGCGCCAGTATTAGCTCACGCACAGAGTGACTTGCGGTAGTGCATCAGAATACTTACTGGCTGTTGCATGTAGCCGTTGGGAGGGAGATAACGTGTGGAGGTGGGTGGTTCAAAAGCCTTGTTTGGGTCAGTTTGATCGGGTGTTGGTTTACTTTGGTTCTGGATACTTACCACAGCCTGCTGTGTGTGGTCGTTGTATGGCATGTTACTATCTTCACGAGTCATGGACACCCCGGCTCCAAGAATGTCGTCGTGTGCGTACAGTGGATGGATGATTGCGCAAGCTTCTCTGTGGGGTTCAGGAGTTGGGTGTCCTCCTGAATGAGGCGGGGAGGGCAGTTGGCCGCGCACCATGCTCACTGTGGCAGAGCCTATAATATGTTTCAGGGAGGAGAAGAAGGTACAACCCTTAGGACTGAGAGGGGACAGCAGTGAAGCCACTTTGCAAGGAGAAAGTCTGCGACAGAACCAGGTATGTCTCACTGGCCTGTCAGATATGGTTGGGATGCAGTGTGCTCCAGACTAGTAGCGGGTACGATGAAGTTATTGGGCACGAAGAGAACAGATCCCCTCGTAGGTCATAGAGTTTGTTTGGAGGTTGAGATCGTATTGAATGAATCAAGATGAGTTGGAGATCACTTGGCAGGCAATTCTGCATCTGAGGGCTTTTCGGGAGTGGCTCAATGCGCAGCAACGGATCTCTCAACCCGAATGAAAGCAAACGGACCAGGCAGTGAGACTGATAGTCCTTTTATTGACCTTTCATGTGGGGAGTTGAGCTGATGGAGGAAAGAAAAGAGGAACAATCCGAGACAAAAGAAGAAGAGAATGGGGGAAGGCAGTATTAGAATGAAGTTGTGGGTAGGAAGGAGAATGTATGAAGAGAGGAAGAAGCCACCAAGGCAAAAAGTGGATTGATTGATTGCTTTATCGTTCGGGGGATCTGCAGAGGAGAAACACAAGATATAAGTAAAGAAAGATCCAGACTGGGGGCAAGAGCGGCAAGTTAAGGGAGAAGAAGACACATGATGTTGCAGAAGAATCGTGAAATTGAATGGTTGACCATAACTCTCACCTCTTAATTCACTCCCCTCTAGCGGCTGAAACCCTGAGTCAAGCTAAATTAATTCAGATCAATAATAATAATAATAATAAATCAAATAAAAAAATCAATGATAATTTTAACCAAAAAATAAAATAAGATAAAATACAAATACAAAAAAGAGACGTAACCCCATAAATCTGTACACGGTTGGCGGCGGCAGTGTTTAATCTTGATTCTATTTGATTTTATTTGATTTTAAATATTTAATTCTAGTCGCCCACTAGGTGAGGCCTTTGTTTCAGTCCGTCGGGACCTGAGGGAAACATGGGGGCAAGAGATTTGGTTGATACACCGGGACC